>CM067568.1:1698901-1945493 GCA_034336665.1 Luscinia megarhynchos
CTATGAATACGTGGTATGCAGTTGACTTCATGGTGCTTTAGGGTTTGTGTTTTTTTGCGTTTTTGTTTGTTTGGGTGTTTGGGATTTTTTTTCTCACCAGATTAAATAGAAAGATAATCACTCCCTTGTGGATCGAGCAACGTCCTGTTGGTCTTCACCCTGTTCGTCTTCTTAGTGGTGGGGGTTCTGCAAAACATTAATATATGATCACGTATCTGTGGGAATGCCCAGGTACCTTCCCTGCAGGGGGGAGTTTGTCACTATCTTCTGCAGCAGACTCTAAGTCTTTTGCAACACTTTGGGTCATGTGAAGTGCTCTGGTAAAAGTCCTCAGGAATGAGTCTGGGAGGGTGCTTCAGGAGCCTTTGATGGTTGTTACACCTTCTAAGATGTGGCAATGAGAAATAAAGACGCACAGATTCCTCTTGGCAGTTGCAGAAATAAATAGTTTATTGCAAAAATCCAGACCATTTTATGCTGTGTTCACACACTAAGTTCTTATCCATTTGCATTCTCGTGAAAAGACAATATGCATTGGCTGCCTGCCCCTGCAGGTGTGCTGTACATGCGTTCCTTTGATCATGCAGTGTTTACTCATATCCTTGACCAATCAGAACTCAAAACACAAGATGACCATACACTGGTTATTCAACTTGTTTTCTAAGTTATGTTACTTGTCTTTTAGTTTATGTAACATGTTCTTGTTACCCTGTTAGTTGAACCTTTCCCAGAGTGCTTCCTGGTGAGCAAAAGTGACAGAAATAACCAGAAGTGATCAGAGGTTTATAAGGCACTTATTCTATAAGATTTTTCTTATCTCCCACACTAAGACATGACACCTGCCTCTCACATGAATGTTCCGTGTGAATGTCACCTTCCTGGGGCAGGCATAGTTTTACAATGGAGACAGATTGAGTAATGGAGGATTGCTTGCAATGTCTACTTTGTATCTAGCTTATAGCCTCTGGTGGTGGGTGTTCACCCAGTCTGTACCAGTGGTTTCACTATCACACCTCCAAAAACTCCTCCTCCCCCCCACTTGGGGGGAGTGTGTGCAAACCTGGCCTCAGCAAATGAGCCTGTGGGTTATGGTCTCACCCACTCTGAACCCAGCCAGAGCTGATTTTCAGGAGAGCTGCTGGGTCTGGTTTTCTTGGGGATATGTTCTTCTCCATCAGCCTTGTTTACTTTTCCTTAGACCTGAGATAATTGGATAGTAGATTCACCTTTATCTTATCTCAAGTTCCCTTAGGTGGCTTAAGTCAGTCCAATTTCCTGAAATCCAGGAGGCATACTCAGGGGGGTGGAGGACTTTGGTGGTGATAGATGAGCAGTTGCTTCTTTGCAATAGTGGGCAAATTCCTTCTGTGATCTTAACAGTGGTACAGGCAATTATAATTTTTGAGTCTAGTACACCAGGAATTAAGCTGAATAGTTCTAGTAACTGTTAGTGTATCTGTAGTTTTATAACATTTATTTATAATACAAAAACCTGCACATGTCTGAAAGTACTTCTGCCATGACTGAGGTGGCAAAATATTTTACCTCCTGTACAAACTGCAAAAATTACTAATACACTACCCTCTCCCCACCTTAAAGGTCTACAATTATAATGAATTTTGAATGAGTGATTCTTGATTGCTTCACAGGTAGGCAAAAAATTCCTTGTTTCCAGGCATCACAGTGTTTTTTATGTGTTTTTATGACCTTGTGATATTGTAGAATATACTTAGTCTAGCTGCTACTTGTAATTGAGGCATTTATGAGAATCAAAATATATACCTACTAAAAAAATACTATCTATATTTACTGTATATATGGAGCATGTTAATACTTAGATGAGCTTTAGAATAGAGTCTAGGGTATAAAAAAAAAAAAAATCCATTTTTCTCCAAAAGAATTCACAAGCTAAAAACTACAGTGGAAGGAGAAGAAAGAACAGCTATCTTAGGCTGAGGCAATGAAATCAATTTGTTGAAGGTCGCAGGTCAGGAATTGAACCTTAATCCAAGTTTATAACTATATTATCAGAGCACCTGCTTACTTGGCTCCAGATAGCTATTTTCATGGATTTCCTTGAAAATTTTTACTATTTGTCCCTTTGAAAAGACTTCAAAAAACTTTATTGGAGGCAAATTTTAATTACTGTTCAATTAAGTGTAGCAATGACCAATTGAACATGCTGTATCTAAATGCATGGCATGAACAGTCCTATTTTCAGTAACTTGTACAGAGTAAAGGAGTTGGAATAGATGACATCTACAAATCTGTTGCGTGCTAAATTATTCTTTGAGACTCTTTTGTTTAATATTAAAAATATTTCTTGAAAAACCTGAGTAATAATGGCAGTAGCTTTTTTTAAATATATCTAGGTGATTTACAAACATGTCTATCTATCTTTGGAGAAACTCCTGCACTACATCTGTCTTGTACAATATAAAGTTCACAAAATTGGTTAGCTAATCTATTAATTTTCTAATCTGATTTGGACTAGATTGCTTTGTTGTTTCTTAATTTCTAAATTTTCTTTGGAAGACTTGAAGATGCAACTATACTACAGTAGTTAAAAAAAAACTGACATTTTTGCAAGCAGTTACATAGTTTGGAGGAAAGTCTGAAGACTAGATGGGAACATGGTACTCTTTTGATGTGGTTTTATACCCAGCTGAAAATTAAGCATTACACAGCTGCTTACCCAACCCTCCCTTTCTGCTGTCCTCACCCCAGTCGAATGGAGAGGAGAATCAAAGTCAAACTTGTACGTTGAGTTAAGAACAGTTTCATAAATGAAAATATAGTAAAATACAGCAATAAAAGTAAATTATAAAAAAGTAAAACAAGCAATGGATGATGCAACTGCTCACTCCCGCTTCCTGAACCCAGACTGACCAACCCTCTGGGTAATTCACCTCAGTTTATACACTGGGCATGACATACTATGGTTTGGAATATCCCTTTGGCTGGTTCAGATTGCCTGTCCCAGCTGTGCTCTCTCCAAGTTTCTTCTGTATACCTCCTACTGGCAGAGCATGCAACAAGGAAAAAAAATGGCCCTTGACTTAAGAGAAACACAATTTAGCCAAAAACCAAAACATCATTGTGTAAACAACACACAAAACACAGCAGTGTAACAGCTACTGAGAAGAAATTAACACTATCCCAGCTGAAAACAGGACACCTTCCCTGTGGGAATTGCACGCCATTCACTTAAGAGTTGAAGTCAATAATTCTTATGGGTCCTTTCCAACTCAGAATATTCTGTGATATCTGTGAATTACCTTGCTACCTAGCTCAGAAAACTGGGTGACCCAGTAAGGACTGTGCATCAGGACAGTAAGGGAAGCAGAGCATTCTTAGATCTGAGTATATGAGAGATACAGGTTTTTAAACCTTCAAAATTCATTTTAAATGCTTTACAATTTAAAAAATTATTTTTATTTTCTTTTAAGCTTTTTCTTTTAACCCTTTGCACTGTATCTGACAAATGAATAGTGAGTTCTCATTGAAACTAGTAGGTGAAAATTTTGTGTCCTCACTCTGGAAATCCAGTTTCTGGTGAAGACCACTCTAGCCAGATTTCGGCCTCTTGACTGAGGGCTGTGTATCCTGACAATTCTGCCTTTTGATGTCTTGATGCTACTTTAGCAGTATTTCAAAGTAGCTTCTTGATAACCTGACATGAGTAAAGGTGGTGTATTTCTTTAGCTTCTAGGAGTTCAGCTGACATGGAAGGACATGGAAATATATGTTAAAATACTTTTGCAGTGTCATTGCTTAGTTTGCAAAATGCTTAATGATCTTCTAGTAAAAAGTTTGGTTCTTGGCTGCCAGTTCAGTAGGAAATTAGTTTTGTGACTAAACAGAAATGGAGATGGTTAATGAGCTAATTAAGCTAGCTACTTCCATATTGACCCACCTTTCAAATATAATGTAAAGAAAGAATGATAGTGCAAGATGCGCTCAAAAATCCATAAATTTAGTAGGTGTTGTTGAAGTGATTGAGCTTCTCCATTTACAAAAAGGAAAGTGCCTGCTGTGATTGTGCTTATATACATGGTCACTTCATTTGCATCAGAAAAGTGTTTATTTCTGACTTTCCTCAGCACTCTGCACCTCTCCACTGGCAACAGAGTTGTAACAGAGAGGAACAGACTATTTATTACATGGGAGCTCTGACCTCTGAACATGGGGGTCTCTTTTTTTGTATTCCACATAAAAAAAATATTGGTGGAGCAATATGAACTCATAATAAGTAAGAAGTGATCCTCCCAATCAGTTGTATGAGAGGGTTGTTTATGAGAGAGACCACTCTGATTTTTATTTATGCCTCAACATATGTTATACATGAAGTGGAGAATAAGGGGCTGCACATGTGCTGGCAGCCCTGTCCTCGGGCAGGCTTCACCTAGCAGGCAGTCAGGGCAGAAAAAGCCTCCAGGATCGGAGTCTGAGTGATTCCTCCCTACTTGCCTGTGGGGCAAATGAGAAAAGTGTCTGGAAAATTAAACTGTGGGAGGAACCTTTGCACATAAAAGCAGCTAACTAGGACACAATGTGGGCCATTTTGCTTTGGGTTGCTTGGAGGGCAGCTGGTCTGTAGGGTCTGCTCGTCCTTCCCCCTTTTCCCCTTCCCCCCTTGCTATTTCCTCCCTGTGGTTCTGCTTCCCTGCTTCATTGTTCCCACAAACCAGTGTTATAGATAGATAATGTGATGAATTGGCACTCACAATTAAGGGATTAATATTGTGTATACATTAAGGGAAGTTTTACTGATGTATAGTTATGTTATTGTGATTTGTTGTTTAGACATCCTCTGTTGTCCCCATAGACCCCTTCCCTCCCCTTGGTGCTGTGGCCACCAGATAGCCTTGGTTGTGAAAGATTTGGGGAGGGAGGGCATGTACATGTGCCCCTTGCATGAAGCTTGTTACTAGGAGGCACTGGCATGACAACACCTCACCTTCAATCCAGTTGCAAGAAAATAGTCTCCACCAATGGACAGCAGAGAAGAGTTGGGAGACTTTGGGAGGGGCCAGGGTTACCTGAAACAACACCAGAGGTATAAAAGTTGGAGTAGCCATTTTGTGGGTGAGCGCATGTTAGAAGGTCACATACTCCCAGTGCCAGTTTTTTCTTTCCTTATCCAGACCTTTGTTGTATTATATTCAGGTTTAATAAACCTTTGAAATATTAAAAGTGAGCGTTGTTTCTTGCACCAACTTGTCCTTGTGACAACCTCATGCTCTGCTCCCTCCCCAGCAGAGCAGGCACCACTGCAGCCAGCCACCCTTGATGTGCTTCCTGGGCACAGCAGCTGCCGATGCCAGCCTGCATGCAGCCGAGCCTGCAGCTGCTACTTGCATCGTCCGCAGTACGAGCCCAGCTGCACCCAACCACGACCACTGCTGCTGCTGTGTTTCCTGCACTGCCTGCTGCACCAACTGGCTGTAGCACTAGCTGTGAGGTTACAAACCTCTGGCGCTCCAGGCACCAACTTCACCAGGTTATCTTAAATGAGCAAAGCAGCTAATGGTTGCTCAAAGTTATTTATTGCAGAAGCACATCAGTCTCAAAAGACACAGTCACAGACATCAAAGTCTATGGTAAGTTTTGGTATAAAATCCCAAACAGAAGTAGAAGCTGCTCTTGTCAAAGGTCCCGGGAAGCTGATGTTGCTGCAGCAGCTCCTATCTCCTTCTTTGGTGTTGACTGATGATGGTGAGCAAAAGTGAAAAGAAAAGCAGTAGCAGGAAAAGCAGAAAAGCACTCTCTCCAACACATACTCTTATATAGGATCTTCTCAACAAGCTAAGACACAAACTTGGTCCACCACTCCTTAACCTATTAGAATTCTAGTTTCTTAACACACTAGGTTATGTATAAACTACGCATACAACCTATCTTGTTCTTTCTGAAAGATGTAAGCAATGTTCTTACTATAGCTCTATTACGTCTAAGCACTTTCTACAGCTACGCATATGACCTATCTTGTTCTGTCTGAAAAATGTAAGCAATATTATTACAATAGCTCTCTTATGTCTAAGCATGGTCTACAACTACAGTCCTGGAGCCTCCACTGAAAACATTAGTATATTTTACAACCTCCACTAGAACTCGCACTTCTACTTTGGTATCTAAACCTTTTACTTACTAAAAGCATTAGACCTCATACTAAAACTTACTTATCCTAAAACTTACACCTCTAATTTATGCGTGAGTGGCTTAACATACTTCAGTCCATCCACAGGCTTTAGTTCAATCCCTGCACTCTGATTTCTCTCTGAAAAATTCAGAGACTCCCAACTCACTGACTCCAACAACTAGCCTGTAGCTACCAGCCTGCCGCCACACCCCAACCCTGAAACATGCAGCTGCTCCAGGGGCAAGCCCATGGCTATGGCAGCCTGTTCCCCACCGATGAAAAGGACACACAGCCCGCTGCTGTTTGGAAATCACGCCCTACCCACCATAGGAGCTACACAGACACACCACAGTTCACAGCACGCACGCTCTGCCTGCCAAGCTGATACCGACAGACTGGATTCTTGCGGTAACGTTGTCCCTGTCTTCTGATTCTTTTTACCTCTCTCTTCTTCCCTCTCTATTCTCTTTCTGACCCCCTTTAGTAAGAACACTTAACCCTTTCTTATCAATAAATGGTTCTCAGATATAATATTACTTGCATTTGTACGCTGTTTTCATAGAAGAAATCTATAAAAAAAATACTACCCTGAGTCTGCCTTTTGTAGTGGAACAGGACAGATTAGTATGCATTTTCCACTTGATGTCTGGCAAAATGTTTTCAAGGCAAATGTCTGATCATGAAGGTCAGGTAAATATTACCTCATGTCTGAGAATTAGAGAAGTTTGATGGAGAGCCTGGATTGAATTTTTTTTAAAAAAGGGAAAACAAACAATAAAAACACAAAGAATTTAAACAAACAAGCAAACAAACAAATAAAATCCCCGGTATGATGGTATGGGAGGATATTTTGAGTTGGTTTCATTCTAATGCTTGGATTTTGAGTAAATTAGAATGATAAAAGTAGCAAGGGGTATGCAGTGAAATCCTTAAGATAAGGGAGTCTTTTCATTAGTGCAGCTGGCTAGCATGCTCTTAAAATTTCACAGACCTAGAGACAGAGACAGGTATTTTAACTTTGAACATCAACTTTACCTTCACTGGTGAGGGGATTTTTTTTAGGGTAATATGACTACATGCAAGAGAAAAAGTAAAAGTTGACTAACAAGTGGAACAGCAACAGTCAAAACCAAAATAATGACCAGATTTTAAAAACCTGCTAAATTTTGGGGACTCCTCAGAACAATGAGAGACCCAAAAATGCCGGGCAGAGCCTTCCAAGATGACACTCTGCAGTCAAGCCCATGATTTGAAGGACAAAGAAAATTGATGTCAGACTTCCCCCACCCCCTGTCCCCACTCTGCTTATCTCCCTGATGGCTGGAGTGCCAGCTGATATTGTCTGGACCAAGGAGCTAGTGCTTGAGGAGGGATTTCGCCCTCCTTGTGTCAGGAGATGACATGAGCAGGCAAAGCAAGGTGGCTGGGCTGGGGCAACTCCATAGTCTTTCTGGAGCAGGGCGGTATTTGTGAGTTGCAGCCACTTTGCTGGGGAGGGCAGGCATTTGTGGAATCCACCTCAAGGCAGTTCAAAATCTCAGTCTGAGATGAGAAAAAAAACAAACCAAAAGAGACAAAAAAAAAGAGAATCTAAAAAAAGAAAAAGCCTCTGCCAATGTTACCTTGGCTCTAGTGCAAGAAAAGCAAGAGGCAAAACTAGATCTGGCCTAAGGCAAAAACCAAAAGGCCCAGCAAGGCAAATAGCACAAGCAAGCAAAAGACCACGAACAGCCTGTTAGACCAGATTTTTAAAGTGCCTGTGGTACCCTCTTCACCTCAGTTTCCTGGCTGCAGGGTCTTAAAGAAACGGTAAAAGTTTGGGGCACAAATAAATATGGAATGCAATAACATTACAGGTTACCCATGATGTCCCCTCATGAGGAATGACCAATGACTGCATTGTCTTTCAGGTGTTTTTCAATACCTCCCAGAATAATATTCTCCATAACTTTACTGGGCACTGATGTGAGACTAACAGGTCTGTAGTATCTAAGGTCCTCTTTCTTGCCCTTCTTGAAAATCTGGACAACATTCATCAGCTTCCATGCAGCTGGGATCCCTCCAGATTCCCAAGATCACTCAAAAATCAAGACATTTTGCGGAGACATCAGCCCATTCTTCCAAGGATTCTTGGATGAATCCTATCAGGCTCCACAGAACTGTAGAGATCCAGCTGCAGCAGCAGATCCTACATAACTTCAGGGTTGACTGGCAATTGATCATTCTCACAGTCATGGTCCTTCGGCTCAGGGTATTCTCTATCCATGCTGACAACAGAGGCAAAGAATGCGTTAAACACCTGTTGGGGGTTGAGTGTTTTTCTATTACTGTGTCAATTTAAAGAATTTTTCCCATTATCATGCCAATGGAGCTGGCCGAGTTACACCCAGGACCTTTGACGACTCTGGACAAAAAGGGTAGGTGGGAGCGGCTTCCGGAGAGGCTCTCCTGCTTCCAGAGGGGGAATTTGTGTATCCAGCAAGCTCGGAGGAGGATGCCCTGTCTGCAGCCACGCGGTCAAAGGCAGGAGAGCCAGACCCTCTGCGATCACCTGCCCTGCATCTGCCCCGTTCCAGCCTCCTGCCTCTGTGGACACAGCTGATCACCCAGACACAAACGGTGAGCGAGGAGCTGCCCGCCTCCAGCCCGCTCCCACCCGAGACCGGCGTGGCCGCTGCAGCCCCTCCCGCCTGCGCTCCCGCCTGCTCTCTGCGGCCGCCGGCTTTGTTTGTCTGGAGCACCGGGACCAAGGGCAGAGAGAGAGTGTGCCCACAGCTAAAGAAAGGACTGGAACCGAGTTATCTGTTCTGTGTTGTTGGTAATTTTAACAACTGCTGCTGTTTCTGCTTGTACGGTTAGATATATTAGCAAAAGAGCTGTTATTCCTGCCCCTTATCTCTGCCTCAGAGTCTTTGATTCAAATATTTATAATCCTTGGGGGGAGTGGAATTAAGGTCTCTACTTCAAAGGCAAACTTCTGCCTTTATTGGCAGACACCCGTCCTTCAAACCAGGACAGATTTTGGTGCCCAGACGTCGGGCAGAGGGCACTGAATGGAGAGTTAAGACAGGAGTAATAGCTCTCTTGAGTGGCAACATGCTGTCCAGTTTAATCTGGTTTGGGCTCCATGTGGCCACAAATATCTCTCTCCCATTTGCAAGCCCTTATTAGAATATGGGCCCTCTCACCAAAGTTACTGTAGCTATTATCCGATTCATTTGGTGGATTGATTATGTCAGGAATTCATGGGTTTTTAATTTTTTCTGGGAAGTGGCCACATGGATCCAGAGCTATCATACTCTAACGGCATGTTTCTGGGTTATTTCAATAATGGTACTTACTGTGAGGTAATGAATGCAAAGGAAATTTTCTCCCAACCCATCACCCAGTTTTTTGAGGCTACCCCACCAGTTTTCAAGAATTTCAGATCTGCTTTAATTGCTAGTGTTATTATACAGTGGCTGGTGCTGCTGATAGGTCTTTTCTACTTAGCATTCAGAAACAAGGGAATATTGGCTGTGATAACAACCCTGATACCTACCCCAGGAAATAGAGGTGCTGCCCCAGAACCTAACACTGCCCCAGGGACTAGGGATGTTGCCCCATAACATGACCCTGCCCCAGGGACTAGGGATGTTGCCCCAGAGCCTACCCCTGCCCCAGGGACTAGGGATGTTGCCCCAGAACATGACCCTGCCCAAGGGACTAGGGATGCTGCCCCACAGCCCACTGCTAATATGAACCACCCAGCGTGGGTGGGGGCTCTAGTGAAGGATATAGGCCAAATGTTGAAGGAGCACAGCCAAATGTTGAAGGAGCACTTTTCCCCAGCTGGTGAGAAACCCTCCCTCCGCCCTAAAGAGGGAGAGTCAGATGGTGCTGCAGTGGAACCCGTAGATGTTGTATCTGTCCAGGCTCCAGCTGGATCACAGGGGCAGCCACAGCCAGCAGCAGTTGCCCCTATGGAAACTAGAAAATCTAAGATTAAAACTAGGCACCTAGGTAATGGGGATCAGCCAGGAGGGTCCTCACAACCAGCAAGGGAGCCAGAGGTTGAGATCATCACCGAGTCCCTCTCATACGATAGTCTCCGTAACCTGCGTAAAGACATTGCACGGCGGGGCCGTGAGCCTTTTACAACTTGGTTACTGCGGGTCTGGGACCTTACAGGAACAGGTGTGCAACTGGATGGAACTGAGGCCAGGAATTTGGGATCCTTGGCCCAGGACTCTGGTGTGGACCAGATATTTGTAAGGGAGCAAGGCCTCCTTTCCCTCTGGGACCGGCTTTTAATGAGTGTGAGAGAGAGGTTTGTCCACAAAGAGAGAATGCAGGAGCACCACTGTAGAATGCGCTGGAAGACCCTTGAGGAAGGGATCCAGCAGCTGAGAGAAGTGGCAGTATTAGAGGTACTCTTTGGGAGGGATGGACAGCATGACAATGACCCTGACAAGGTCAGGTGCACAGGGCAGATGCTGTGGAATTTGGCAACCCTGGGGCCATCTCAATATACCACCTTCATTGCAATGATCAATGCTGATAACCACCAAGAGACGGTGGGTTCTGTTGCCAACAAACTCAAAAAATTTTGAGAGTATGATGAATGGCCCAATGCAGGCCAATGTCTCTGCCGTGGCCAGGGACCTCCAAGAGGTCCAAGATAGGATGGAGGAGATAAGGGAGGAGATCAGGAAGATCCGTGCAGTACCAGTGCGAGTTACAGACCCCAAATCTAGAACCCAACGTCCCCCAGCTAGGGAGAGAGGGTACACCCCACGAGCTGACCTGTGGTTCTTCCTGCGAGACCATGGGGAAGACATGGGAAAATGGGATGGGAAACCCACTTCGGTCCTGGCAGCACAGGTGCATCAGCTCAGGGAGGGAAATGCTAACTGAGGGAACTGCACTAAAATGAAGGTAGCCTCAACCTCCCATGGTAAAGGTGCAGGGTATTACAGAAGGGAGGATGATCTGTCAGATCCCCTGGAAGGAACCTCCACTATGTATGCCCAGGAAAGAAATAATAACCAGGGCTAGAGGGGCCCTGCCTCTAGCCAGGGAGAGGCATGGGATGACAGAGTCTATTGGATAGTGTGGGTGTGATGGCCTGGCACATCAAAGCCACAGAAACATAAAGTGCTAGTTGATACTGGTTCACAATGCACCCTGATACTATCAGAACATGTAGGGAAGGTACCTGTTTCCATTGTTGGGGTGACGGGGGGATCACAGGATTTCACTTTGCTGGAAGCTGAGATTAGCCTGACAGGGAAGGGGTGGCAGAAACATCCTATTGTAACTGGCCCAGGGGCACTGTGCATTCTAGGCATAGACTTCCTCAGGAACGGCTACTACAAAGACCCAAAGGGGTTCAGGTGGGCTTTTGGAATAGCTGCTGTAGCGACAGAGAGCATTAAGCAGTTGAACACCTTGCCTGGACTATCAGAAAACCCATCTGCAGTGGGACTCCTGAAAGTGACAGATCAACAGGTGCCAATTGCCACCATGACAGTGCACCGCTGGCAGAACCGGACAAATCGAGATGCTGTGATCCCCATCCCCAAGATGATCCGAGAGCTGGAGAGCCAAGGGGTGGTCAGCAAAACCCACTCACCCTTCAACAGCCCCATCTGGCCTGTGCGCAAGTCAGATGGAGAATGGAGGTTGACTGTGGACTATTGTGCCTTGAATGAAGTGACTCCACCGCTGAGCGCTGCCGTGCTGCACATGCTGGAACTCCAGTACGAGCTGGAGTCAAAAGCAGCAAGGTGGTATGCCACCATTGACATTGTCAATGCATTTTTCTCCATTCCTCTGGCGGCAGAGTGCAGGCCTCAGTTTGCTTTTACCTGGAGGGGTGTGCACTACATCTGCAACCAACTGCTCCAGGGGTGGAAACACAGCCCCACCATCTGTCATGGACTGATCCAGGCTGTGCTGGAAAAGGGTGAGGCTCCAGAACATCTGCACTACATCGATGACATCATTGTGTGGGGGAACACAGCAATGGAGGTATTTGAGAAGGGAGAGAATATCATCCAGATTTTGCTGGGAGCCGGTTTCGCCATTAAAAAGAGCAAAGTCAAAGGACCTGCCCAAGAGATCCAGTTCCTGGGAGTGAAGTGGCAAGATGGACGGCGCCAGGTCCCCACTGAGGTCATCAATAAGACCACTGCAATGTCTCCACCAACAAGCAAGAAGGAAACACAAGCTTTCCTAGGTGCCATAGGCTTTTGGACACTGCACATCCCTGAGTACAGCCAGATTGTGAGCCCTCTGTACCTGGTCACCCACAAGAAGAATGACTTCCACTGGGGCCCTGAACAACAGCAAGCCTTTGCCCAGATCAAACAAGAGATTGCTCATGCAGTAGCCCTTGGCCCAGTCAGGACGGGACCAGAGGTAAAGAATGTGCTTTACTCTGCAGCCGGGAACCATGGTCTGTCCTGGAGCCTTTGGCAGAAGGTGCCTGGTGAGACCCGAGGCTGACCCCTGGGATTCTGGAGCAGAAGTTACAAAGGGTCTGAAGCCAATTACACTCCCACAGAGAAGGAAATCCCGGCTGCCTATGAAGGAGTTCAAGCTGCCTCAGAGGTGATTGGTACGGAAGCACAGCTTCTTCTGGCACCTCGACTGCCAGTGCTGGGGTGGATGGTCAGCAGAAACGTTCCCTCCACCCACCATGCCACCAGTGCCACATGGAACAAGTGGATTGCCCTCATCACGCAGCGCGCCCGTATTGGCAACCTGAATTGCCCTGGTGTTTTGGAAATAATAATAAAATGGACCGAAGGTGAAGATTTTGGTCTCGCTGATGAAGAGGAGCAGGAACAAGTGACCCGGGCTGAAGAAGCCCCACCGTACAACCAACTGCCAGCCGATGAAAAATACTATGCCCTTTTCACTGATAGTTTCTGCCGCATCATGGGGATGAACCGAAAGTGGAAAGCAGCTGTATGGAGCCCTACACGACAGGTTGCACAAGCTACCGACGGAGAAGGTGGATTGAGTCAACTTGCTGAACTCAAAGCTGTTCAGCTGGCCTTGAACATTGCTGAAAGAAAGAAATGGCCAAAGCTCTACCTTTGCACTGATTCACGGATGGTAGCCAATGCTCTGTGGGGGTGGCTGAAGAGGTGGAAAAAGGCTTACTGGCAACGCAGGGGAAAACCAATCTGGGCTGCTGATGAGTGGAAAGACATTGCCACTCAGGTAGAGAAGCTACCCGTGAAAGTCCGTCATGTGGATGCCCATGTTCCCAAGAGTTAGGCTAATGAAGAACACCGGTAGAACGAGCAGGTAGATCAGGCTGCACAGGTCTCAAAGATAGACTTAGATTGGGAACACAAGGGAGAATTGTTCCTGGCTCGATGGCCCCATGATGCCTCAGGTCACCAGCGCAGAGACGCCACCTATAAGTGGGCACGAGACCAAGGGGTGGATCTAACCATGGACAGCATCTCTCAGGTTATCCATGACTGTGACACATGTGCTGCCATCAAGCAGGCCAAGCGGGTGAAGCCCCTCTGGTATGGGGGGCGATGGTCCAAGTATAAGTATGGGGGGGCCTGGCAGATTGATTACATCACACTGCCTCAGACCCACCAGGGCAAGCGCTACGTGCTGACCATGGTAGAGGCCACCACGGGATGGCTGGAAACCTACTCTGTGCCCCACGCCACTGCTCGAAACACCATCCTGGGCCTTGTGAAACAAGTCCTCTGGAGGCATGGCACCTCTGAGAGAATTGAATCAGACAACGGGACTCATTTTAAAAATAGCCTTATAAGCACCTGGGCTAGAGAACCCGGCACTGAGTGGGTGTACCATATTCCCTACCATGCACCAGCGGCTGAGAAAGTCAAACGGTGCAATGGCCTGCTTAAAACCACCTGAAAGGCACTTGGTGGGGGAACTTTCAAGAGCTGGGAGATCAATCTACCAAAGGCCACATGGTTAGTGAATACCCGAGGTTCCACTAACCGAGCAGGCCCTGCCCAATCTGAGCTCTTGGGAACACCAGATGGAGATAAGGTCCCACTGATACGCCTGAGACACATGTTAGGAAAAACTGTTCGGATGAACTCTGCCTCCAGCAAAGACAATCCTGTTTGTGGGGTGGTTTTCACTCAAGGACCAGGTTGCACTTGGTGGGTGATGCAAAAGGATGGAGAGACCCAATGCATACCCCAAGAAGACCTTGTTCTAGGGTGAAATATCTATGATAATGTCCCTGTAACTGCATGTATGTACATGATTTAAAAGTTTTAATTTGCTGTAGCATGTTGGCATGGGAAAAATTCGAGGTGGATAATGTTGGGGGTTGAGTGTTTTTGTATTACTGTGTCAATTTGGAGAATTTTTCTCATTATCATGCCAATGGAGCTGGCCGCGTCACACCCAGGACCTTTGACAACTCTGGACAAAAGGGGTAGGTGGGAGCGGCTTCCGGAGAGGCTCTCCTGCGTCCAGAGGGGGAATTCGTGTTTCCAGCAAGCTCGGAGGAGGATCCCTGTCTGCAGCCACGCGGCCGAAGGCAAGAGAGCCCAACCCTCTGCGATCACCTGCTCTGCATCTGCCCCGTTCCAGCCTCCTGCCTCTGAGGACACACCAAATCACCCGGACACAACAGTGAGCGAGGAGCTGCCCTCTCCAGCCCGTTCCCACCCGAGACCGGTGTGGCTGCTGCCGCGCTTCCCGCCTCCGCTCCCACCTCTCTGCGGCTGTCGGTCTTTGTTTCGCCTGGAGCACCGGGACCAAGGGCAGAGAGAGAGAGTGTGCCCACAGCTAAAGAAAGGACTGGAACTGAGTTATCTGTTCTGTGTTGTTGGTAATTTTAACAACTGCTGCTGTTTCTGCTTGTACGGTTAGATTTATTAGTAAAAGAGCTGTTATTCCTGCCCCTTATCTCTGCCTCAGAGTCTTTGATTCAAACATTTATAATCCTTGGGGGGAGTGGAATTAAGGTCTCTACTTCAAAGGCAAACTTCTGCCTTTATTGGCAGACACCTGTCCTTCAAACCAGGACAGCGCCTCTTCCAGTTTTTGAGGTGACCATCCTCCCCCAGTAATAGGACAATATCATTTTTACTCTGCCTATTGTTATTAATATATTTGAAAAACTATTTTAACTCTTCCCTACAGTTCTGGCCAGCTTCAAGTCCAATTGATCTTTGACTGCATGAATTCTCTCCTTAGAGCAGGAGAAGAGCTACTGAAGGCCTCTGACATTGCTGATCTTTTGACTTCCACAGCTACAGAGGATTAAGCTCCACGAGAAAATCTCTAGGTCTTGTGAAGGATTTGTGGACTCCATTTGTATACTTTCTTTGTAACCATACTGAGAATTTTCTAATTGGATAGAACTTAATGAATTGCCAAAAGTGGATAGCCAGGGAAGAGGGCCTTTGGATTATTACATGTTATGTAACAAAACTAATGGAAGATAAAGAAATGAGTGGTTTTGACTGGAAGTAAATTATTTATTTTTCCTTTTACAAAGTCTTCCTGAGAAACAAGAAATCCATTTTGGGAATTCAATGACCCTAAAGGTCTCTTCCAAACTTAACAATACTGTGATTCCAATTACAAAAATGATTAAACTTCTGAGGGAAGGTATTATTTAAAGAGAAGCTGGAAATTAGCACCACTCAAGTGCTTTCTTTGGTAAATTCTTTATTCTTGTAAATGCATTTCATTTTTACATCTACAAGTAAATTCTACTATTAGTTTATACATTTATTTTAACTTTATATATTTATATTTTATATTTTATAACTTATTTATTTATAATATTGATAGGTTATCATGGTTCTCAGTCTCAGCAGTGTCCCATATATAGCCAAAAAGTACATTTTGATTTCATATATCTAAGTATACATTTCAGATGGTAGAATAAATTCAGCAAGGTGGTAATTATCATAGTATACAATAGTGAATTATGTAACGTGTCAGATGCAGATATGGTTTACCAGATACACAAATATGCAGTGCACATGTAACTACTGCTCAAAACAGTTTCCTCATTAATAAGTGACGTTCCTCCTTTAAATAAATGTACAATATCAGGTCCCACAAGTTCAATGGCATTCACTGAACTTGTTTTACTGAAATTGAGGGTGTAGAAAAATATAAGCATGCATCTCCTGGCTCTGAATTCTGAGGCTTAACTGCTGTGTCTGCAGGAGCTGAGTAAAACCTGATCATTAATTGCTCTGCAGACTTTGTAAACCTAGACCGTATTTGCTATTTTCTTCCCAGTTATAGGTCCCTCCTATTAATAGTCTTTTTTCTATATCTGATGAGATGAATCCAGTCAACTGAAATGTGGTTAGGAAAAAAACCCCAGGAATCTTTTAGCCTTTGTTTTTTTATCATGTCTTCATCATAGTGTTATATATTCCACAGAAAACTTTTTTTGTTACTTTATACTTACCCTTCTATCATAATATTTGCAAAAAAAACCCCCAAAACATAAAAAGTATATATTATCCACTAGTACTTTTTCCTTTATACAAAGGAAGAAAATAAAAATTCCCAATCAGATATTTTTGCAGTCATTCAGTCATCATCTCTGTCATAACTGAAGATATGTTTCTAGAATAGATGATTCTTGTCAGGGCAGCTGTTGGAGAGACAAAGGAAATGAAATGCAGTTTTCTCTTTTGAGGGGATAAAGGGGTGGCTATTTTATTTTGACTTAAAATTCATCTTGCTGCCATTATGCTAATACAAAGGACAATGGAAAACTACGGCTTTATTAAGTTTCTCTGCAATATTTTTGGTGTTACTTAAATCATTAATAAACATAAATAAACAGGGTTGGGGAAAATACCAGTCTTGACTCTTAAGGTCTTGTGTGTAATTGTGTTAGACGGAACATGGCTTATCCTTCTTGTGCTAGTTTGTGGTAGTCGATTTGGCTAAGATGGACCAGGATTTAACCCAAGTTCCCTATACAGAGGGCATAAATTTAAGACCTTGGGAGGTAGTCTGTTAAAAAGCAAGGCCTTAGACATTAGGTCTGGCCCCTGCCCTGCAGATGCAGAGGCTGTAGCCTAAAACCACGGGACTAAGGACAAGTAAGGGCATACCCAGAAATGCCCCTAGTTCTCATTTGTGATTGGACCCTTGGCCTCAGGTACCCCCATGTATTGTTAACCTGACACCTCCCACTGGTCTTTGGATGCTGCCTCTCAGACTGCATAGTCACAGATGGATTAAAGGATATCCCAAGCACACCATCGTACCCATCCCGATTTTTACAGCCACGCTGTGACTCAGTTAAACCGGTGAACCACCCCCCCTCCCCCTGCATTGTGACACTAGTTATCTGAGACTGTATTCTATTCAATTGCTGCCTCTCATAAGCACTGAACTCAAAGAACACTTGCAACAGGGCAAAGGTGGAAATTCTGTAGAAAGCTTTTGGTATGTCACACAGGATGTAGCTTTCATTCAGGTGGATTGTATAAACATGTATCTACCTACAGCATGTGATTTAATATTGTTTCTCCTACCTGGTTGTATGGTTGTTTAGGTCTTTCATCTTCTTGGCGACATCACAAAGGATGTTAAGCTTCTAAACAAGCATAAAACTGATGTTCTTGCCTCTATGGGCAAGTGTTCTTTTTTTTTGGCTAACCTGTACTTTTCTCTTTATGATAATAACTATGAAAGCTTTGCTGCCACTCACTGCTCCCACTTGGATCCTCTGTGTATGGGGTTTATGATTTTTTATTATCTTTTGCTATTGTTTTTCAAACACAGGCAAGGGTGATGGTAAAAAACCTCTAAGAAAAAGATAAGGTATGGGAAGTCTGATCCTGTGTATCCTCATGGGGCCCCCCATTCTGTTGGATTATAGTTGAAACTTGAGGTTCTGTAAGAATTTTCAGGCCTTTCTGTGTTCTGACAGCTGATACTGGAAAAATTCTGATGCTTAGAATCTATTCCATCTATAGCTATTCAGTGATTTGTATGCAAGACAAGTTCTGAATATAACAAGGCCTGAATTGAAAAATAATAAAAAAACACAGCAGTGCAACTAATGTGCAGTCAGAGCTGAGAGAAGTACATGTCAATAAAATGGGACTCTGAGAGCAGATTTATCTCTGAATTTCATTGTGGAGAAGATAGACATAAAGAAACATTGGTATGGAAAGAAGGAATAACCATCAAAATAATTAGCCTTGCAGATCCTGGTTTTTATGACAGAAATGCATTCAAATAACACAAGACTAACATTTACCAGTGAATGAGAGAAGAACTACATTGTAAAGGTGGGTTGCTATAGATCTATATAGTTCAGGATCAGTCTGGCTTGGTAACTGTATAAATTCATTTTTATTTTGCATAATACCATGGATTCAATTCTCAGTTTGTCCTTGAATTTCAACTTACATATAAAACTAGAATGTTTTTTCCTTTTAATCACTATTCAAGGCCTAAAATAGCCTGGAGTGTGCTGTGTTGGAATACAAGAGAATTACTGAATGTAAAAAGTCCATGACCAGGATCAAATTTAAGTCATGATGAAAACATGTTCTGCCCTTTACTCTTGATCAGTATATGGCCATGCTCTGGGGTTTCTAGTTGAGTTGAGCAGGTAATAAATTATATTTTTGTGCATGTATCTAAAACAATCATATAAAAACCCCAAATGTATGGCAAAAATGAGCAAGTAAAAAGTGTTTAATAGTGTTGCAGACTCAGAAGATTTGAAGGGAGAATAAAACTGCAGAAAACAAAGGTGAAAGATGGCAGGAAGATTTCAGAAAGGGATATGGTAAAAATAAGAAACTTACGAGCAACAAAGGTCAGTAATAGAGACAGCCAAGCATCTGTTCAATAACAGTACTAATTTACTGACAAAATAAATTGGAGTGCTAATAAATTAAGTGAATTCTGTTTCAATGCTTGCAAAGACAAACAAGAATAAATGCCAGAACCAGTCATAAATTCCTTCAGAGTGAGTAATAGTACTGAATAAAACACAGGTTGTGCCAAAAGAAGTGCTTTAGTAATTAGAATCTCTCAACCTCGCTAGAGCTAACTAGATTGCAGAGCTGAAGCCTCTGTGCCTACTCCAGAGCATGCAGAGCACAGTTAAGGGAACCTTTGTCCTTTTCTAGATAATTTTTATTTTTCTCTTCCTTGGAGGGACCGTCACTGCGGTATTTGAGAGGAGGTTCTGCAGGGTCTCCTCTGTCTCTGAGCTGGAAGGAACATTTATATCCTCACTTGCTTTTTGTATTTTATGGAGAAGTAGTTAGGATTTTTTTCAAATACAGTAGTTGTGCCAAATATGTTATTGCTATAGCTATGCCACACCTCGTAGGTGCTTGGTTTGGGCAGTTAGAGAACAGAGTAATCTCTTCAGGGAAGTAAAGGAAATGTGATGTATTTTGTCTGAGAGAGAAATATGGCAGTTGAAAATGAATAACCAAGTGGGAGTATGAGTGTGCATATTCTTCATCATATGTGTGTTTCCACCTGTTCAGATCACAAGGTGTGAATGTTTTATATATGTATATAAAAATAAAATATCTGTACAGATCTATGTTAAAACGCTTATTTTTAGCAACAAGGACAGCATCAAGCTCTGATTAAACACCCTGGGCAGTGTTGGCTCTTACTGCTTACTATTTTGTGAAGTGATAAAAAGACTGCTCTTCAGTTAATGAAATCTGACCTGGTGTTGAAAAACCAAATAGGGTACAAACACAGTTTTCTGTTTTGCTGGTGCTGAACTGCTTTTTTAAAATTTGCTGAAGCTTAAAATTTTGACTCCTGGAATGCAGAGAACTCTGTGCAAGTCATCTAGATTTGATTGTACTTGACAATGGACTTGGCATTCTAGAAAGTGAAAGATCTTATCTTGAGTCAGTCTGTCTAGTTTGTATAAAATGGGTTATCCTCTAGAGATGCTTCATTGCCTGTAACAATTACAGAGAGGTCTTAGACTCTCCTTTAGGTTTTTGTAATATATGTATCTCCATTGAGCTAAGATGAATCTCTCAATAATAACTTTGGAATTAAAGAAACAAAGCAGACCTTGCCATTACATTTGAGGCTTTCCTAATGGCTTCCTTCATATTGATAGACTTTAAAGATTGCTAAATATATTTAGAGGACTACAACAGATGAAGATTAGTAAATAGTTTTGGTGCTTTTTTGTTATTATCAATAGCACAAAAATAATTTTTCCTCATTCTGAATAACTTCTTTTTTTCCTTTGCTGTTTTGTCTCTCTTTCTTTGTTCTTTTGTTTTTTTGGATTTTTTTGTTTGTTTTTTGTTTGTTTGTTTTGGGGGGTTTTTTGGGGTTTTTTTTGTCTTGTCTATCTTGGTTTCCTTCTCTTGTGCTTCTTTTCTGACTCTATCCTTATTTTTACTTCCTGGCTGGAACATCCAAATTGATGTTTTAATCAGAGAAGAACCACAACATAAAACACAACTTTTCATCTGCAAAATCACAGATGTGTATGTGCTCTGAAGGAGATAGCTAAGAAGACTTTGGATACCGTTTCAGGTGCTGTTTAAATAATGTAAATATGTGCAGCTAACAAATGTTTGGGTGTCCTGGGCATCAAGAGGAGAAGGAGTTCATTGTGCAGTATTTCTTTCCCTAAGATCAGATGAAAGGTCACAGTTTTTAATATTTCAATTTTCCCAGCACAGATGCATAAAAACTCTTTTATTAGTACTATGTTATTTTGGACATTATTTTCTATGTAAAAAGGTTTATTCCATCTCTGTTTTCAGATACATTTTTAAAAATTCTTTTTTTTTTTTTTTAAACTGAGCTTCTAGCTTCAGTTTTCTTCACACAGCATTGTTTGGGGAACGACTGCCCCTGACACATACTAATGTCTGTCAAACATTTGATTCATTCTGCAGTCTGAAACAGTCTGAGCTCCACAGTCTGCCAGCATTACCAGAGTAGCATAGACTCCCATTCTAAGGAGCTGTCACACCATATCATCCATAGCTCTCACATAGCCATTTCCCATATTATCATCTCGTTAGAGCTTCCAGTTGGCAGCACAGAGTTCTTAGCACTGGAGATTCCAATGAAAGAAAGCAGGCAGTAAAACATTTGCCAATTTTTTTTTAAATAAAGAAACCATAGAGGAAGTGAACAGTTGAACTACACTTGGGTAATGAATAGACATTCATTCAAATGTAAAATATGTTGGCTCACTCTATTTGTTATTGAAGTTGATTGGTGCTACTTAAATAATCTGAAATAAAGTATCATATATGTCAACAGAAGCAGAAGAACTGTCAGGATGACCCTAATTTTGCAATTTCACATTATGGTTGATATTCACTTGAAGAGCTGAGTAATGAAAAAGAAAAAAATGTCTTCAACAGTGGCCAAACTGTGATATTGTGATGTAAATATCTCATCAATGCAAAAGAACCTGGTCTGCCCAGAGGTTGCTAATGTTTATATATTTTAAACCGCCATAGTATAGGATACTGTTTGAGTAATGCATTGTTTCTGTCCTTGCAAAATTTTTATGAAAGGCTGGAACCTTCATTGGGGAATAGAAAATTCACCTCTACCATTTAATCTTGAAAACATTTTTTGTGAGGCTTAATTATTTAAAGGCCTGATAAAGACAGTAAATTGAATTTTGCTGATTCAGATGTCGATCATATTAGCAACTTCTTTACACCTTGTAAAGAGTATCTCAACTTTCTTCTCAGCAAAGTCACTGCAGAAGTGTTAAAAATGCTGTTGCATAATAATAACAACATTGTTAAAAGTTAAGCCTATATTTGAAGTGTTCTTCAATCATGTTATTTTCTAACTTTTTTGTAAGGGACTTCAAATCCCTTTATCTCTAACATCTGCATTTTGATGATAAATGGGTAGGAAAAGAATATATGCAATAAAAGAGTATTTTAAAGCTGGTGATAGCTACTTCTTTTTATCAATGATGCAAAAAACCCCCAAAACCCAAACAAACAAACAAAAAAGCCACAAAAACCCACCAAAATAAAAACCCCAAGAAAATAAGAAAATTGAGGTACTGATTTGGCAAGGTTCCTTTGAGTGATAAACTGGAACTTTATATGCATACCAGCTCCTATTTGGATCTGCTTAAAGAGCAAGCCTTGATTTATGAAATCTTTAAAAAAATAATTTTGTTTAATAAATGGTCCTTTTCCTCTACCCTGTCCCCTTAGTAGTCATTTGTATTAGTTATGCTTTGGTATGATTGTGTTGAGTACAGAAGAAAACTTTGCAGACACCATATATCAAAATCATCTACTGTTTCTAGATAGTCCTTAGGGGGACTTTCTTCACCCAAATTACTTGCAGTAACAAAGAGGACTATTTTTTGTCTCCTCCAATTAATTTTCCTCCTATAATTACTTAAACAACCTAACATTCCAAAATATACGGGGCCAAGCCCTCTAGTATGAATTGGTTGTGTATGTGTTTCAAAGGACTTGAAATATGACATCGCTATTTTGTTTGCTTTGGATAAAATAGGTCTAAAAATAGTATTAATGCTGCTGACAGGACATGACTTGGTTTAAAAAAAATCAAAATAAAAATTTCTGACAGTATCACTTGCATGTGATGAACATTGTGAGAAGAATCAGAGAATTTATCAGATAAAAGCCAGACATCTCAATGTCATTATGACAGTGGAAGGTTTCGTATTGCGTGAATCAAAACATACAAGCTACCAAGCCTCAGTTGAAATGCGAAGAGTAGATTTATGTCATTACCACTCTAACAACGCCAGGTGGCAGAGACACGTGGCTCAGTCAGGCTTAGCTAAACCTAGAGGACAGCAGGGAGGGGAGGTCCACTGCCTGTCCCAATATAGCAAACAGCTTCCAAAATGCAGTTTCTCTCCAGGGTGTGCTTCTATGATTTCTGTCTGTCCCAGCTGGAGGCTCAAGCATGTCTTTGAGAGTATTATCTCTACACAGGAATTCTATTTCTCAAAACAGGCAGAGTATGAACCTACATCCCATGCCACTCAGGATTTTCCCACGACTGCGGCAGATCTCTGGGCAGCCTTTCTAGAAATCTCAGCCCTAATTCTGAATGTGTTGTGGACTGTACAGAGAGGACATAGCAGAATTATCAAAAAAATATGGTGTCTTTAACATTAAGAGGGAATGAATATTTTCAAAAGATGATGTGTCAGGCCTGAAGGGGAGAAGGAGGTTAATGGCTGGGAAAGATCATTCCCTACTGTTCCCCCAACAGGCTGAGTGCAATTTTTACTAAACCCCTGGAAGTAGCAGCTGAGATCAGGACAGGGAAACAGCAGTGAATACACATCCCAAATAATCGTCATTGTCTCGGATATTATCTTTATATAAGCTGATACCACAAAGTATATCAACAAAGCAATCTTGGTTTGTGCCCCTGATCCAAAAAAGATTAATCTTGTGAGCGAATTGCCTGACATAGGGTCAAGCATGCAAGATTCAGTGCCGCATCCTCCTGATAAGACTGAGCAGTATAGTGACCAGTGAGATCTGTATACAATAAGCAAATATTTTGGACGAAATTGTTATTTTTTCACTTCCTCTGTCATGCCCCTTTAGTTGGGCATTTAGTTTTGTCATTGTGTAGGACAATTTTAGGAAGTGGGCACTCTAAAATGAGTTGTGTCCCCTTGTAACTTTAACCAATTCCTTTCCACCAGTAAGAAGAAATGAATGTGTCCTGGTTTAGGACAAATTTACGGGAGATATCTCGCAAAGGAGTCCCCCTAGGAAAATAAACCCCCAGAACTCCTTCCCCCTCCCACTACCGGGTTCGGGAAGAACTTCCTCCGAGGGAAAAAAGTGGAAAAAACTTGTTTATTTTAACAAAACACTTCCCAACACCAGGACAGAACAATCCCCAGATGACACAAAACGTTTTCACCAAGGTGAGCGAGGATGGACGAGCTCAGTCAGTCCCTGCTGGGAAGGGTGCAAAGCTTCTGTGGCAGGCTTCCAGAGGCAGTCTCTGATGTTCAGATCCCTCCGTCCGGAGCCGGTGCAGATCTTCGGGATGAGGGGAAGAAGGGAGAGAGAAAGGGGGAGCAGCTGGGGGCAGGAGAAGCTGGGGCAAAAGCTAGGGGAAAAAAGCGGCAGCCAAAGCGGCAAAAGCAGCAGCAAAAGCAGCAGCAGCAGGCCAGCAGCAGCAGCAGCTAAAGCAGCAGGCAGCAGCAGCCCAGCAGCCGGGCCCGCCGCGCGGGGGAGGCGGCAGCAGCTCCGTGCAGACAGAGGTGGGGGGGTGGCAGGGAGAGGAGTAGTCATAACACTGACCCAGGACATTATGCAAGTAGATATAAGTGAAAAAATAACAGCTGACTAGAAAGACTTTTACTTCTTTAACCTAAATCAGTAGTAAAGATGGTGGACACCTTTTGGAAACAAAAGAAAACTCTAAAGGGGACCCTTCACCCATGCTGCTTCTGCTGTACAGCAAAAGCCAAAACGCAAGAAGCAAGAAAGACAATATACAAGACACAGCCAAGGGGCAATCCAAGAGGAAAAATAGAGGTCCCTGAGTGTTCCTCCTAGCTTAAAAAGCCCTGGGCACCCCCTGCCTCTCTATTCTGTTTCTCAGCTACAGGCTCTTAGAGAGGCCGTAACAATTTTGGGCACAGTTATATATGGAATACAGTAAGATTTGGGGTTACCTAGGACAATAGTAAATACCAAATTCTAATGATTGTTGGGTGAAGTGCCAGACTAGCTGATATAGAAATTTAGGTGGCCTAATTTTAACCATAACCTTGCTGTTTGCATTTATTTCTAACCAATTTGATCTCTATCTATTAGACAACTATATCTAATAATTGGAATTAGTTCTACTGATTTTTTGAAAACAGGTTTTGAATTACTCCAAGCAACTCTGAGTACATCTTTTAAATTCTTCAACTGAAATCTGTATTCATAATGTTCAAAATAAAACTTTATCAATACGCGTGTTGTTTTTTGAGTGGCTTCCTCAGTTTCATGTCTTGAGCTCTTCCATAGTCAGTAAATTCTGTCTACTATGCAATAAAGAAGAATTGCATTGTTGTTCATCCCACAGAATAAAATAATTGTATCTAAGAGTTGTAAAGTGCTGCCTTACAGCATCCTTGTGATTTAGCCTTTTTCCACAGGCTCATCCCTAGGGGTCTTTAGCCCTAGAGGGCTAAAACTAGGAATACAGTATGCTTAGGAGGCATTAATTAATGGACAACTATTCTGAGTTATGCATTAAACTTCCTGCCTCTGAGACTGTGTTAATCAGCTAAATGCAGTCTCTTCTGTAAATACACAGACAGAATTATGATATTTTGAAAACAAAAATACTATAAAAAATAATGTTAATCATGTTCAAATGATGAGCAAAAGTATGGCAGTTTGTTCAGGATGCTATTCTTTGGGGACTTTTTGTTCCACATAGCTCTGCTGTTTTGCATAACTAATGTATTAAGAAGGCTTGGATGTGGCATAAATGTTTGATGTAGTTGAAGCATATCCTAGACGGATGGTGGAAAACCTTGGGTGTACTTGAAACTCGTGAGTTTCCCAAAGAATGGGCCAAATCAGACAAATGTGAGCGTGACAGTGATTATGTAGTATTGTGGTTTTCCACGCTGCCTGTAGAGTACAGGAAATCAAAATCTATTCTCGCTGGTAAAAACTCTAACTTTATGAAAAGGATCAGGGCTGCTTTGGCATTAGTCAATTTCATTTGCTAGCTTAGTCTATTAATCTAGTTGTTTTCATTAGGACAGAATACAGTTATTAATTCTCTGTGAACCTCTGTGTGCCCTTTCATTTTCAGAGCATAATAAAAAGAGAATAAAGTTAGTTAATTCTCTTTCCAAACATGAGTGAAAATCTACAGAATCTTTGAAGTGTCCCAGTATTTCTAGAGTCATCCTATGCAATTCTGATGGCAAACCAAGACTATATGAGCAACATTTCAAACTAAACTGAGTTCCATGTGTTCACAAGGATGTATAGAACATGTAAGCCTTTATCTGCTACAACTAGTCCCCATGACCCTGGAGTTTTTACTTGGTTCTGAGATATGGAGATATAGATGTAGATAGAGATATAGATGATATAGATATAGATACAAATATATGGCAAAATCTTGTATTGAAGAATCTTTAGCTCATACATTGCTTACTATTCCATCATATTTCATTTTTCAAATATATCGGTTTCGACCTCTATCAATCAAAGTGGCACGGAAATTTTAAACACACCCAATATTAGTAGTTGCTAAAATTGGTAGGGAAATACAAATATTCTTTTATACTCCCATTAGTTTTCTGTTGTGAATATGAGTATGTCAGAATAATGCCATTGAATAATGCTTCTGGTAGCTTATGATTTAAAACTGCAGTTGATTACTTCTCTGAAATGAAAGGCTTTGAAATTGTTATAACCAGAATTCAGAGGAAAGCATTTGTTGCTTTCCTCTTCATTAGACTGAAGAAGCTAATCTCCTTTAATGACTCATCTCTTTGGTTTGAGCTCTGTTTGAGGCTGGAATAAAGCTAAGCTGATTTTTGAGATGTTATCCACCATGCAACATTACTATGTTGCAAAAATAGTTTGGTTCTAGGCTGTACTAAATATGGCTAGAAGATCATGGAACTTCCATTCCAGCTTTGTTTTATATATTACTTGTATTGAAATGCTGAGCATACATATTCTAAAATATTTTAACAGGCTCCAAAACAGTCAAGAAACATGGGAGTGAAGGACAAGCAGCGAGGCATTGGAAAGAAGTGTTCTGTTCTCTAATATGAATAATAAAAAAGCCTAGTGAAACCAGCTGTAATCTGGACTGGTAAAATACTACAACTCACAGAAATATCTTCCTGGTTGTTCACATAGCCTAATAAGGTCTTGCATCTTCAGGACTGGAAATTTTGAGTTTTGTTATGTTTATTTGTTTGGGTCATTGTTTTTGTTTTGTTTCCTTGTCTTTTTACTTGGCTCCAGTGTACTCTTAATTAAAAGAATAAAATTGCTTATAGTGTGAGAAGTGTCTGATTCAGTATTTCCAGTTTTATAGAGGAAGTATTGAGATTCTCAGCCTGATGAATATCTCACTCAAAGTCTGTCCAAACCTGCCTTCCTCAATAGCTTCCTATTCATAAATGTGTGCTTACTTTTTGCATGTTATTTAGGTTAGGTACTGAGAGTCCTGTCATGTCAGCATACACTCTGTATCTCAATATGTTGAGTCTAAACTCAAAAAGAATCAAGAAACAAGTCTTCAGAAAAAGTTTCTCTGCCTTGTCCTGCATGTTCATGAATGCTCCAACAGTATGCAGTGTTCTGTAAACCAGAAAGGGAGGAGTTGTGAAAGATAAGCTTTTGAGGTGAGGAAAGATTTGAACTGTGTCATTGCTTGGTCAAGGGCTCTGACCTTTCTTCAAAGGGTTTGTAAGGAAAGCAACAACACCGTACTGTTTGATATTTTGTAAGAAAAATTTAAACCTCTTTGGCTCATTTCTGTAGCAAAATCGTGAACATTCTTGAGTAAATACTGGTACAAGCTTGATGGCTGAAGAACTAGGAAACATCTTTTACTTTTCTGTTATTTGAACTGCTTGTAAAGAGTGCAAACATTTTTAGAAATCTCAGTAAATTTTGCAGAAATTTTGAATCCTTATCACTATGATAATGCTAAGTATGTGGTTCTAATAGCTGCCCTTGGTGACCACGATAACTGTCAGGTAGTCTGGGTAACACAGTTTCTGTTTTCCAGGTCACTCACTGTGTAAAAATAATGACACGGGTAATGAATTGAATTGCACCTTTCCTCTCTTATTTCATAGCATGCATTTTGGTCTGCTGTAGTTAAGAGCATAAGGAGTCTGTGATATTTTAACTTTGAAATTTACTAATACCCCAGGTGCACAACAGTACAGCTCTCTGAAGCTGTTTTTGTAAAGAGTGTTTTTAAATGAGAAAGCATATGCAAAACCCTGTACATGTTTTTGTCATTCTTATAATAAATAGAAATAATTTGGATGTGATGTTGAATGTATTTTCTATTAAACTCTTGATCCAGAATACTTTATACTGTTCTGACAGTTTGAGAAGTGGAAGAAAATCTTTCATTTGTCAGATTCATGATGTATTTGCTATCTTGGTTAGTAATTTCTCACTGTTTCTAACACAAGGATAATCATGAAAGTTGCTCACCAGTCTTTTTACATTTTACGTTACAATGAGTCTGTTACACTTAAGTATTAATCTGAATTCAGAACCCCGGCTACATTTTATTTTTGTTTTCCTTTGATGCAGTACACTGATAATGAAAATCAGATCATTAGTTGGATTTATGCACCAAAGCTATCTCTATGTAACCGGCTCTATCTCTTACGGCCAGAAAATTAATCTTTTCACTCACTCTTTTGCAATGGTTCTCTTTGAGGAATCAACTCTCAGTCAATGGAAATGATTGAATGTCAAGTTTCTGGTTTAAGTTTGGAGGTTGTTACTGAAGTAGCTAAAACAGACTGGTATCTCAGAAAGCATCTCAATACTCTGAATTTTTAATGTCCTGAATTTTGTGAATTCTCTGAAAATTTAATTTCAATATACTGAATTCTAAATTCAAATTATAATTTCAGAATTCTAAGTTACTTCTAATACAGCAGATATCTAAGTAAAATTTCATGGCTGCAGCTCTTCATAAATGAATGATTCCTGCATCTATATTTATTTTAGGTGAGTTCAAAGAGTTGTTCAAAGCACACAAAAAACTACCAAAAACAAAACAAAAAAACACCCCTGTAGTAAGTTCTCAGCACATCATGACCAAGATTTGTTTATGGTACTAGAGGAGTAAAGACTCAAGTATTTAGGAGGACAGTGGCTTATGGCTTAAATTCTCATGGGATTGCTAAATTTTCAGCTGGATTTTTAATTCCTGCCTATGCAATAAGATGATGACAGTGCTTTTGAAATACTGTCTTTGCTGCTAATAATGTGTATCATTTAAGTAAAATTTTCCACATACAAGAATAGATTTGTGTGATTAAAAAAAAAGTTAGATATTGACAAACTGAAAAAGCTCCTTGTATCCTTATACATAGTATTTATTAGGAGAATATACATTTAATAGGATTTTGGGTGACTGGAGTTGTGTATCTGCTTTATCTGTAACTGTATTTTTACCAGTGCATACCAAGATAAAGGTAATGGGTGATTTGACAACAGTATTCATATAGGGACCCTGTTATAAACTACTCAGTTATAATTAGCTATAAAAGTTTTATTGAGAACCAAATAAAAATACACAAAGCAAAAGGGGCTACGCTGGGAGTGTTACTCAATGCCAGGGGCTCATCCACAAAATGGCAGCTCCACCTTTTATAGACCTGGGGGTTACATCAGTAGCATGAGTATTTATGAGTGGTCACACGTATTTTAATATTTTAATATTTTAATATTTTAATATTTTAATATTTTAATATTTCCTTATATACACTTGGCCCCTCCCAAAGTCTAACAGTTGACTTTCCTTCGTGGTCCATTGGTGGAGACCTTCTCACAACTTGATTGGAGGTGAGACGTTACCAAGTCGAATTCCAGCAGTGACAAGCTTCCCCCATCCCTAGCTGTCTCATGTGAAGGACACCTATACACACCCTCTCCCACATGTCTCTGACAGCATTGGTGACCAGAGCTGTCTGATAGCAACAACATGGATGGGAGAAGAAAGGATTGAAGAGAGAACAAAAAAGGGTCCAAAACCAAACTGCAACAACAGAATCACCTATCAAAAGAACTTTAAACCTCAATAAACCTCTTTAACACACAAAATCATTTACGAGAGCAAATTACCTCAGTACCTATCCATAACACACCTGATGGATCAGAACATACAGTAAGTATTATAGACTTGTCCTGGGGTGACTTTGTGATGCTGGAATCCCCGTCCATCTGTTTAGCCCAGAAATAAGTCCTGCACCTTTAAAACTAGATCCAAGAGCAAAAGTGGGGAAGGGGATGGGGGAGGGGGAGAAGCATGCAGTTTGTCTGTAGAGGCTTCACTTTTACTCCCCCAGTTCTCCTCTCTCAGGGACTGTGCTGCCTAGCCTGGGCACCAAGAGAGAGATAAGGCTCTCAGTGGTCTCGGAGTTCTCGGCTTTTGCAGAGAGAAAGAGACAGGGAGTTTTCTTTGTTTTTTTCACTGCTTTTCCTTGTTAGCTGTGACAAGAAAGGTTTTGCCTGGACTGTGCCTTCTTTTCCTGAGACTGTTCAGCTTCCCTCTGGTCCAGTGACATGCAGAGGACAGACTCCACAACCAGAGAGGTTGTAAAGTAGGTGTGTTTATTCAGCACTCGGCACACGGGGGATATCTCCACCACAAACCTGTGCACCAAACAGAGCAGACACACTGCTTATATACACCTAAGCTCATACATATTTATGAAAGTTTTAACTTCACCTCTTCATATTCATAACCTATCCCCGCCCACTCTCGCTTTGTATGTTAATCAGCTTTTCATCATTCTGCTCTTGTGCACTGTCCTCTGGTGGTCCTTGGCAGGGGTCCCAGGATGAAGAAAGTAGTCTTCCTCACAATGTCCTCTGGATGAACCTGGTCCTCGTGCAGGCTGTCTTTGTATCTTGGTACCCTCCAAGGCTTCTGGCCATAGTCCACACCACATATCCAGTTTTTACCAGTTTTTCAAGCACTAGCTCCTGCTCATCAGTTTTAAACAATTAGGCAAAATCCTGTTGTATAGCAAATGACCATCTGTTCTTGACTGCACAGTAATCTATAGTCTGTTTTGAGTTTAGTTGTAAGTTCTCTATGTCACCAGGACATCACGAGAATCACCCAGGGGCCTCCCCAAAGCTGCACGCCAGGCCTGGCATGCTGGGCCTGAGCCCCTGGAGAGACTGAGAGGCTGAGCCACATTCACATAAGAACTCTTTCTGAATTTGCCATCTCTTCAGAACAGCAAGAGGTTCCATTGTTTAATATTACTCATTTTTTTCATGACTGTGAATACTTTGATTGTTAAATAAACAGTTTTTTCCCACTTTTCTCGAAGGAGATTATCTCCGGAACCAGTTGGGGCAGGGACCACTGAAATCTGCTTTCTAGAGGAGACCCCTTCAGAGGCTTCCTTCCCAAATTAGCCCTAAAGCATGAAAAATGCAACACCTGGTCTGGTAAGCAGATCACTGTCTCTTTTGAACACTATTCTGATTTAACACAGCTATTGTTGTAAATAAGATGAGGGTAGACTTATTGTCACCACCAATTTTAAAGATGCATCATGAACTATTACATAAAATGATGTTACACTATATTGTCAGTTACAAAAACTAAAACTCTTAATTTATTTAAAAATTCAGATAAAATATACCATAGCAACCTAAGAAATGTTAATGGACTGTTAAAATATTATTTCTGCAAGGTAGGCAAATATGCAGCACAATATCAGACAGAATAAAATATTAGTCATGGGATTGCTCAATATTAATATTCTTGATTCTATCTTGAGAGAATTTGTATCTGAATAAGGCAAATGACCCACACCAACATAATGAGAAAGCTGTGCCTAATTAAACATAAAAGCCCAAATAGGCTATTTTTGCACATAGAAGAGGATGTCTTTGATAAAAGGATCTTCACAAGATCTGAGAGAAATTATGAAATTGCAACCTGGATGTTACAAACATTTATTCTCTTAGTATTAGCAATTATAATATTGCTCAAGGAAACTAGTCCTACACATTATTCTATTATTGAGCTCTCTGTAATACACCAGCAAGTATTTTGGTGCTTCTTCAAAGGATTCATGCAGAATTGGTGAAAATTTACTCAAGAAACTGGAAATTTAGCCTATTGGGTTACTTTAATGTATGTAGGACTGATGTATAGCACTTCCTTTTTAATGAGGTAAACTGCTGTAAAATACTTTACATGGTAAAAACTTTTATGCTGAAACAGCATTAAATAAGGAACAAAAAAACAGACAGTCCAAACAGCTTAAAGGAATTTGTGAGAACCACTGCTTCATAGTACATCTTTAGCATACGAATGTTATGAACCACATTATGTGGTTCATAACCACATTGATGTTAGTGATGTGATCGCTAACAACAAGTGATAGAAAGATGTTTAAAGAGTAAGGTGAAGTAATGCTCCATGTAATATCAAGTGTCTCTTGAGTTCTTCAAAAACACTATCACTGGTTGTCCAAAACTTAAATTATGAACCAACGAGGCTGAAGGATGAAAACACAACTAAGTGACATATCTACTTTACTGATGGATAGGCAGATCACTGAAGAGTGAGTGATGTAGATCCACACAAGCTAGTACCCAAAATTGTTGTGCTTGGGTTGCTAAACATGCTGCATCTCAGAACTGCTTATTCCCTGCTGGAGTGTGGTTGGCTGTTTGCATGGGGTTACTTTGAAAACTGGTGTGGTCTTCCAGTCTTTTCTAAATTCTAAATAGCTGCAGTTATGTCTTACATGTATTAGCTTTTCGTTATTGCTAACCAGCAGTAGTTGAGTTTTTTTTTTTCCATGTAGCTACTACGCTAGGAATCTGATATAGTGTAGAAGCTTCAAAACATATTATTTTTTTGCTATAATACATAAATTTGTTGTCATGTACTGCTCTTAATATTTGCTATTGGCCCTGAAATTATTATCTTTATAAATTAATAGTAAAGACTATTAAAATTAAGGTATAAAAAAATCTGCAATCTAAAAGTTCCTGTTTCATTATTGAAATACTTTAACAAATTATTTGTAATGGAAATAAATATCATCCTCTTGCTACTGCACTGGATAATGTGGGAGGAATGACTGAAACTGGGAATGTCTGTGAGCACAAAGTACTCATTTGCTGTTAGGTGGCTACTGCTTGCAGTGACAGGTACTTGACAGAATCAGTAAGAAGTCTTATGTAAGTTTGCTTTTGAAAGCAACTTTGATGCTTCTTAGGAGGGAGTACTACAGAACTAGCCTCTGTAAACAGACATGAAGCAACCCTGAGGGACAAATGTGGGCCCAACCAACAACAAGCAAAGGTCCAGGCTATAGCTGAAAGTAATATAAGGTGGCCCTTGTGCCTAACTGCTGTCTATACAGATTACTCTGTGTAGCTACCAGCTCCTCTTTGAGTCATGGGTCAGTCCTTGCAATAGGTGACGACAGCAGAAATAGAGTAAATGAAGAGTGAGCAATATGTCTCTTGCTGAAAAATCAATCCAGATAGGATGAAAGTCTGTGGGTTAAATGAAGCTGTGTAAAAGCTGCTGAAAGGAATAGAGTGAAGGCTGTGTAAAGGCCTAGGAAGTCTCTTCTTCCCATTTTTCAGTGGCTTGTACTACAGCTGGGGGAAGTTCTTAAACTGTCCTTCAGACATGTCTCTTCCAGTTGCTGTCAGAAGCGGGGATGGATTTACATGTCTGTGAAATTATTCTTATGTCCCCATGACTTGTTTAATCTGCTGAATTATTGAGTTGAATAATAAATGAAAGCAAAACACAGTCCCCAATTACTGAATTGCAGTACTCAAGCAGGACTGAAACTCTCTTTGGATTTATGAGATATGAAACTATTATTATAAAACATATTTTATTTAGAAAGTGTAATGAAGTGATTTGTGGCAATTTTCAAAGCATTAATAGCTGTTACCTATTTTGTAACATATTAAGGCGGTTGTTTGATAAGGAAGGGATAAATATACACTATATATTTAACTATAAATTATATATATATATGTATACAACTGGATTTCCACTTTAAGCACTTGTTACAGACATGTTAGAGGTAGTTGTCTGCTATTGTTACAAAAGATTCTATCCTCTATGTTTGACTTTATTAAAGTGAAGTTCTCTAAACATTTCTTTGCTCAACACAATTGTGTTGCTTTTGCATGGTCTGGTTTTTAGTAGTGGGGGAGGGCCACAGAGGTGTCTTCTGTGAGAAGATGCTAGAAGATTCCACCATGTCTGGTAGAGCAAATATCTGATGGCTCTGAAGATGAACATGCTGCTGGCCAAGACTGGGACAATGAGAGGTGATGGTAATGCCTCTGTGAAAACATATTTAAGAAGAAACCAAAGCAAAAGGTGGGGGGCAGTTGTAATTTTCCAGGCAGAGAAGGAGTAAGAACATATAAGAGAAAAAACAGTGGAGACACCAAGGTCAGTGGAGAAAGAGGGGCAGAAGGTGCTCCAGCTTCTAGAGCTGAGATTCCTCTGCAGGCCATGGTAATGACCATGGTGAAGCAGCTGTGCCCTGCAGCCCGTGGGGATCTGTGGGGGATGCAGAGATCCACCCGCAGCCTGTGGGGGAGGTGCCCGAATGTCTTGGTTTGAAAGACAGGTGTCTGCTAAGAAAAGCAGTATTCTCCCTTGGAACGGAAAATATAACCCCCTTTCCCTCTGAATTATTATAACTTTGAAATTAAGAGTCTTTCAGACAAAACGATGGGAAAAGGAATAACAGTTCTTTACTGTATATTTATGTATAAAAAGGCAAACAAACAGGACAACAGAAAACAGCAACAACAAACAGAACCATAAACGCGGTCACAGCCCTCTCTTGGCCGGCAGGCACTTTCTCCTATGGTGCAGATCCAGGCACAGCCGGCAGGGGCACTGGTGGCTCCCGGCCGGGCAGGGCGGGTGCGATGATTCCCCCGCGGCAGCAGGGGGGCGCTGTGGCTCGGCCACCTCTCTGCATGCGGGTAATGGCTGATGCAGCTAGCAGAAAGGAATGGAGAAGGGGCTTCCTTTGTGATCTCACAGTGGGTGCTGATCCTGGTGGCCCCTCTGCATAGCAAAAGGAGCTGTAGCAGGAACCTTGGAGTAGCAAATTGGGAAGGCAGGGATGGGTAGATGAGATGCATCAGACACTGGGCATGTTTAGCTGGATCTGTGACGCGTCTGGGCAGGGTGGAGGGAGGGTGTGAGTTACAGTGTAGCAAAAAACCATGGAGCAGTGGCAGAGAAAGGAGGGCAGTTAGGCAGCGGCCACCGAGCTCCAAACACGACCAAAAGAGGCCCCTTTGGAGAGGGACTGGGCTTGGGCATCCCAGGATTTCCCCTGAGGAACCCCAGCTAATGATGAAGGGTCCTCTGTTGGGCGAGCTAGGGTGTTAATAAGGTTCTATTGCAACAGTTGCTCCAAGCAGCGAAGGCTCACCCCATGCCAGAAGAAGCAGGACTGTGCTGGGCTCTGGCAGCGAATTCCACCCCCAGGCAGCAGGTCGACCATCCTCCTCCAAAGCTGAAAGAGCAAGAGAGCTGGGCACCAGGCCACTTTTTTCCTAGCCCAATTCTCTTGGTATCTCTACTCTTCCCAGAGAAACCCCCAGGTGAAGAGAGAGCAGTCAGCTGCACCCATCCCCTGATCTGTGACAACTTCCTTTGCCTCTCTTAAGTACCTGGTTGTTATTGCTTCTTAATGTTAAAAAAACTACAATGTAATATTGGCTTTTGCATTTATCTATTAGCATTGCATGTTGGTGTAGACCATAAATATTTGGATATAGTACAATGTATAACTCTGTTTGTTAGTATAACATAATCTATCAGTTTAATTATGTACTGCCTAGCTTAAAGAAATGGTAGTGTGATGACTATATTATACCATATGCCTTAGCAAACACTAAATGTTAAGATGCTTTCCCCCACATCTCCTGATTGACTTAGTGTTAAGATACTTTCCGGACCTCTCCAAGTGATAATCAAGGGCAGTAATAAGCCAGACAGATTCATTCTATGTAAGTGTTTGTGTTTGATTTTGTTTGTATCTGTAGATAAAAAAAGTTAGGCCCAGTGTATTGAAATGCTTCTCCACAAGACTTACGCTTTGCCTTCCTATTTTGGTAAGAACATTTTGCCCTTTGGTAGCTCAACAGATTTGTTAAGAATGTAATTAAATCAAGAAACATTTCATAATGTACTGTGCATCACAGAGCACTGGACATGAAATCAAAATACTTGAATCCTACTTGTAGCTTTGCTTTAGTTGTAGGGTTTTTCCCTAAAATAAAACTTAAAGAATTGCATTTTAAAATTACCTTAAAATAAAGTGCATTCCATTTTTTCCAACAGTTCTGCCCTAATTCTTCTGAAAGTCTTTTGTGCAATGTCTTGGTAAGGCTTCAACATTCAGAATTTTAGTGTTCAACAGCAAGATATGCTAATAGTCTATTTCCTTAAGTTTATTTATAGAAATCTATCTAACATATGCATTTAAATGAATTGAATATAATATCATTCCATTATTCCTTTTTTTTGTTATTGTAATTCTAAATAACGAAAATAAAATTAGGACACCTGCAGTAGTAGTTACTACAGAAATAGAGTCTTAAGTGGATGTCTTTCTGTTAGAAATTTTGCCGAAAATCACAATGTGAAAAGATAGCGTCCATAAAGAAGACAGAGGAGTCCTGCAACTTTATTAGAATAAAGAGAGTCCTCTGGGGCAACCACCTGTGGGGTTGTCTCTCTCAAGGTTTTCAAGGACACAGCCTCCTTTTTAAACTCCCAGCCACATGTTGCCCTCTTCCTTTCCCCATTGGCTGAGGTACGCAAAAGCTACAGCCTTCCCATCCTGCCTACCACATATTCCCCATTGAACCTGTCATTTTACCTCAGAATTCAGAAAGTCAGGCTTGTGCAGACCCACTTGTCTGTTTCAGGAGTCGAGCTATCTGGGCTCCATAACCAACCTGCTACTTGAAGTTAATAGAGACATTAAGACCCATTTTAAAGACATTAACACTCATACCTTCAACCATCAAATTGTTTGTAAAGACAATAGCACACATTTTTCCTATCATTCTGGCCAGGATGTGCAACAGAACTTCGTTCACACATTGCTGGGTTGTGCAGAGAAAATCATTCCATCACACGTGGTTTTTTACTAGATTTTTCACACACTTGTTCAGACAAAGCCCAGAGAAATTCATTTGTTCAATGTTCGTTTGTTCCAAATCACACAATTCTTAGTATTTGGTTTCCTATTGGTCATTGATTCTTTTGCCTGCGATGCTAATTAGGTAGGTTCTCATTCTTCATTCTCTTATTGATCTTTTCCCATACCAAGTGTCTCCAATACACCAAGGAAGATGTTCTGGCATTGATGTTTGTTAATGGTCGCTTATTTTTTGTGCATCGTCTGACAGCTTCCAGTCCATTGAGATGTTAAGCTCATCAGGTCTTGCCCAGGGAACAGTCCCTTCCCCCTGGGCGAAGCAGAACAAAACCCCTGACTAAAGCAAATTTAAAAATTTTAGAAATTGCATCGTTTTGATAGGGAAGATTTGTGCTAATGTCTTTACAAACAATTCCATAGGTGAGGGTATGGGTGTTAATGTCTTTGAAATAAGTCTTAATGTCTCTACCAACTTCAAGCAGCAGATTTGTTACAGAACCCAGACAGTCTGGCTCCTGATAACAAAGAAATGGGTCTGCACAAGCCTGTCTTTCTGAACTTTGTGGGGAAATGACATGTTTAAGGTGGTTTGGGAAGGCTGTACCTTTCCAAGTACCTCAGCCAATGGGGAAATGGAAGAGGGCAACATGTGGCTGGGAGTTTAAAAAGGAGGCTGTGTCCTCGAAAACCTTGAGAGAGAAAACCCCATGGATGTGTGCCCCAGTGGACTCTCTCCCTTTATTCGAATAAAGTTGCAGGAATCCTCTATCTCTGGCTTTTCATAGCATGATTTTCTGCACAAAAGCAACATAATAATAAGGTAATGCCTTAATTTTCTAAGACAAAAAAAATGTTGGATAGTTTGGTTTTTTGGTTGTTGGTTGGGATTTTTTTAATTTTTTTTTGTTTGTTTGGGGTTTTTTTTTTTTGTTTCATTTTTTTGTTTGTTTGTTTGTTTTCCCTGCAGCTCAAGTAACATTTCTGCTCTGACAAGCATGATCTTGTGTTGTATTTTGCAGAGGGAGACGGTTCATTTTCCTTTCCAAGGTAGGCAGTGATATTCCTATATTATTGGTGTATTTTGCTAAACTCGCAAGAACCTATGTGATGAGTGTTTGAAACATTTGCAGTAATAAATCCATATTTCCTACGTATTTTTAATGGCATATAAAATAATCTTTTGCTTGCTAAGCTAGGAGTAATTTTTTATTTTGTAATATTATCAATTAATTTGAACCAAAATTTGGAAAGCCTTTAATTACAAGATTAAACATACAATATTTCTAAGGAGTTCTGCGCATCTTATGTGTTTATATAGAATATTTCTATAACCTCTTTGAAGTTGTTATACATTAATGTTTGATCTCTAAGTGTACACAGCACAATAAATCAACTACAGTCTATGTCTAAGAAAAATCTATGAGAGATTCGCTTATTTTTTGGTATCGATATATTACTGTTAAGATACACATTACTCGTCTAAAATAAACAACAAACTGAAACACAAAAAACCCCTCCAACTTGTCTCAATAGCAGGGAAGAAAATGATGCTCTTTTTGTGTCTTTAGGCAAGCAGCTGGAGTACAATCAGGACTGACAATAAGAGTTGAAGATTAAATGCCCAGCCCTTAATTACAGAAATTTACCTCTAAAACTGCAAGTTTTCCTTTTGTCCTACATGCATTTACTTCTAAGTGTTGTCTGCACCGGGATGCAATTGTACCTGTAGCTCAGTATTTAGAGGTGCAATTAAGTACAGTCTGGGCTTAGCCTGACTGTGTATATGCTGTGCTCAAGTCGGTTGAAGGTTCCCATGGGCTGACCTGTGTTGGGAAATCTTGTTACACATCCTGTACATTGAGTTCTTGAGGTGTTTGCAGGCTCAAACTGAGCTGTAACAGTCTTTATAGGATATTCACATCTGAGCAGGACTCATGCAATAGTGCTGGCAAGCATGAAAGCTTCCTGATTGTTCAACCAATTCTGAACAGGATGGACAAATTATGCAAGGAATGACAATGTCTGGGTGATGTAGCACTGTAGTAGCTGCAGATTACTTGTACTGAAGTCACTCAACCACTTGTGGAGATAGGCTCCCATGCAAGCGTGGTAAAACCCCTTGAGGTGAAACCAAGAAGCAGCAGTAGGCCTCTCTATTCCACCCTTCACTTCCCAAAGAAAGAGGCAGAACAGCAATAGAATGAAAAAAATTTTCCTAAAATTTTGCAAAATTTCACAAGGTTACTTAAGATCACTCAGCATTTTTTATTGCTTTGATGCACCAGTACCTTCCCCTCTGTTCCACTCTGTATGAATGCACATAAAAGGAAGATGAAAGAAGTATTAGATGCTGATACACAAAGTGACTGGTACACTGGAAAGCTTGGATTTTTCTAGAAGAGAAAATGAGAAGCTAAGAGTTCTTTTTATGACCTTTTTACTATGCTATCATAAGTATCCATGGTAACATGTCTGTTCATTCAAGCTGGCATGTAGCATCAAAATAACAACAAATACAGATTTAAATTAATGTGATTGAATACATTGTGCTTCCAGGTGCTGAATAAGATACTTGAGTTGGGACACAGAAAATCAGAAATTAATTATTTTGTTCCTTTTTGGCTGTGTATATCACCTTTTCTTTTTTTTTTTTTTTCTTTTATCTCCCATCATTCACAGCTGTTGAAGGATGTAATTTATTAATTTTATTTGTATTCACCGTGTGCATATCTTATTAAGGGACAATACTAATTTTAAGAAGTCTTCCATTCCTTTCGAACAGTGAATTTCTGTATTCTGTGATGGAATACAAAATTACTCTGCAAAAAAAAAGCTGAATGTGATGACAAATCAGTTTAAACTAAGGAAATTTTTATTTTATGCTTGTGATGTATGATGTAGTTTCTGGATGCCTTTTGTAACAGCAGAGAAATCCATAGGTAACCAAATATCTTTCTTGTAATGGCCACACTTCATTCATTTGCAGACAAGTTTGTTTGATTGGGGTTTTATGGTATTGCGAGAAAGATTAGTTTGGTTTAACTGTTATGCTTTCATATGAGTTGCCATCAGATGAACTTGTGTTAAGGTAGGCAATTATCTACACACTGAAAACATCTTTACATTATTTATGTAATTTATCATTTAGATCGGGATAATAAATACAAACACAGGAAACAGGAAAAGGGCATTTATTTATTTGAAGGTCTTGTCCACTTTTTCAGACGATGAAGGGCTTTTAGAGATGACTTTGTTCTAAATCCTATTCTGGAATCTGTTTCTGATCCTGCCTTCAACTTGATATGGTTTGAATGAACACCTGATTGAAATAGTAGCTTATGTGTTCCTGCTTCGCAGAAATTAAACCTGGCTACATGCAGTGACAGGCTGCTCTGGGGCTTGACACGTACTTGGAGGGGCTCCTGCCTCTGTATCACCTGTCTTACAGTCACATCACATAAAGACACTAACTGCAAAATACTGGTGGTGTTTTTACTGCAGCTTTCTCTACTTTTTTTCTTCTTTTTTTTTCCTTTCAGGAAGGATTTCTCGGCCATGCCCCGCTGTCCCCTTGGAATGAAGCTTGGAGCATCACGCGGTAATCTCTTCTCGGCCGCCCCTAAGGGGCGCGTCTTGGCGCAGCCGGCGGGGCGGGCTCCGGGCTGGTGACGGCGGCTCGCCCTGCTTCGTGATATCCCTGCCGGCGCTCAAATCCCGCCCGGCCTTCCCTTCTTCGCGCCGTCTGTCTGTCTACACTGGCGGAGGCAGAGCCTTCCGTAGCGGGCGGGCAGCTCCCTTGGCGAGGCGAGGTTGGAGGAGACGAGGACAGAGTCGGTGTGAAGAGCAGCGTGAGGACCGGAGCAAACGAAGGGGGGCCAGCATGAAATTCATCGCTGCTTATTACGTACTGCCTCTCTTTCCTGCTCTGGTCTTTGGTGCTAGGTGAGTACCGACAGCTATTTTCCTTAGAGTGCTCCTGCTGTTTCCTTTTTCAGATTCAGTGCTTTGAAGATTAATGATACAGATTTCAGGTTTTACTAGGGTATTAAGTTTAGAGCAAAGATCGTCTTTGATTCTTACGTGTTTCACTCCCGCTCTTGATCGCCTCAAGATTGAATGTTCTCTTGGTGTTTGGTTTGTTTTTGTTGTTTGTGGGGTTCTGTTTGTTCGTGGTTTTATTTTGGTATTTTTGTTGGTTTTGGGGGTTTTTTTGTTTGGGTTTTTTGTTTTGTTTTGTGTTGGGTTTTTATTGTTTGTTTGGGTTTCTTATTTTTGTTTTTGTTTTTTTTTTATGCTGGGAAGGATGCTTCTGTTTAACTTGAGTCACAGCTTGTGGGATGTAACAAGGCAGTGACAAATGTAAGATTTATATATAAGGAAGTTAAACCAGATAGGCTATTTCACTGTAAAGAAAGGAAAACAGTCGAAACCGAGAATACCTAACATTTTCCCTTATAGAGTGCAAAAAAATTAAAAATATCTGAACAATTTCGTCTCACTTAGGATTCTGTATCTGAATATAGACCCAGGGGCTTACCGGTTTTTTTACTGTAAGGTAAATGTTTAAAAAATTGCTGCAATCTAGAAGAATTTCTTTCTGTGAAAATATGAGTGTGAGGAAAATATGAACAAAATCTATTGCAGCTTAAAATAAACCTGATGTGACCATTAAGTGTTCTAATAAGATAATGCATTCTGCTCACTTGCTCAGAGATAGTATATTGTCTATGCTGTCAGTATAATATGTTCAGCAAAGAAAAGATAAAGCTGAGACACCTTATCCCATGGTACTGATGTACATAGATTAGAAATTTATGTTGGGTGCAGAGCAGATCTATTATGATACTCCTCTCTGTTTAGACTGCTCAACTTCCAGTTCATCATCAGTAAATCAAGCCCAAATTTTGACTATGGTATTTCTCTGCTGTGTTAGAATAATAACACAAAAATAAGTGCATAATAAATGGTAAGGAGTCTATAAAGCATGTTCTTAGAGGATATATTCATGTACATTTTTCAGGGAAATGTGACCTTTTCCTTTATGCTGTGTCTCTTCCTGTAAAATGGACATCAAAGTAGCCTTTTGCAGAAGCACTGCATGTTTAAAGCTTAATTGTTCACTCAGATGTAAAAAGAAAAGAAAAAAGTGTGTGCCTGCTATATAGTCAAAGTAAGGAACAGCCGGAGCTCCATGCACACGCAAATAATAACTGAAAATCTCTGAAGGGGAAGATGTCCAAATGCAGGGAGAAATCAGGAAATTGCTTCAATTATCCAGTAACTTCCCTACTTTAGAATGGGTTTTTATTGGAACAACGAGGGTACTTTTTTGGTAACATTTCTGGTTAGGGGTTCCACAGTGCTGGTCCATATGAGCCATGCTGATGTGCTTTGGAATATAGCACTTGAAGAAATATATTGTGGTTCAATTCTTCTGATTTAATAAAAGGTCTAAGGACTTTCACTAGGAGTCATGTGAATTGATTTGGATTAACAATTTTATGCTCATTAAAGAGTGATGCATCCTTGAAAGTAGAGTTAAAATGGAGAAAAAGCACCAACCCAGCTTTTGTAGATGCAGGTTTGCATCTTGCATGAGCTTGTGCAGATTAACCTGTACTGAAAAGAGATGTGGAATGCTCAAAAACTCCTTGAACATTCATGGAAGTCAATGTATCTAGTGTAGAGCCCTAAAAGTGAGTCCTTATCTTCTTGAGCCAAGGTTACCAGTATAAGAAATGAAGTGTAGCTAATTCTGGATATTTGTAAAAAAACCCTAATGAATTCAAATCCCCCCTCAACTTTAAAAAATACTTGGAAAGAATATCAAGAAGTTGAAATTGACATATGGATACTAATTATGAAAATTATAATTCTGAGTGAGTGTGTATATTTTCATGAGAGCACAATGCTGTGGCCTGTGATGGTTTATATTCTTATGTAATTGAGAAATGAAAATGACCAATGAGAGAAAAATTCCAGTTAAAATTTCACCCAAGTATAGTATGTGTTGCAAAGTGAGTTTTTGGTACCAGATCAGTCACCCCGTTACAAAAGGAGACTGAAACTGTTGTAGAGCTGGAGATTTATAAAAGTCCTGGTCTACTGTCTTCAGCAGTCACTTCGTTTTTAACTGGCTGTGTAGAAGATTGAGTAATTTTTCAATAGTGCATACAGGAAGCTTTAAAAATGCAACATGCCATTTACTGGAAAGAGATTGTGCTTTAATCTCCTTCAGCAGAAGGCAGTTCTGGCTCTGGCAGTTAATACTTGATGTAAACCTATGGCTGATTCATTAGTTGGATCCAACAAGGTAGGTTTGCAGGACTAGTTTTTTTTGCAAAAAAGTAGGATATGATATCTTACCATGTGAAATTGCTTGGCTAAGACAAGATACTAACTTTTCAGGACAGAGTTTTCCATCATAAGGATTTATGTTTGTAAAAGTTTGTACTCTATTTCATACAATGGTACTGAAATGAGTGAACACAGTACTTGTTGGCAGAGGTGGACAACTCATGGATTTTTTGTTCCTTGTCAGGCGGTGATGCATCATGCCATGGTGAGAGTTTTGTAAGATCTCAGCATGTCTTCAAGCCTAATTGCAAACAAATATTAATTGATGAGTTAAGGCAATATGTAATCTTTTCTAATTTCATAATATTGTTAAGAAGAGGAAAGTACACAGCTATCACCATTATTTCATAATTGTATGTAACTTCTAAACTTGGTCTAAAATCATACACATTAATCAAATGCCCATAAAATTACAGAAAGTTCATGGTGTTGAAATGAATTATCTTTTCTGTGTTATCTAAACTGGATTTTGGTATGACTTTGAGACACAATGATAATAAGTCTTAATCATATTTTTGGTCGGTTGTAGTGCCAAAGAGGTCTAAGATTGAATTGAATTTGTCTATCTAGTTCAACATTTATGTTTTGATGGCCTAAGTAAAAAGTACTGCTCTAAAATCAGTCTCTCAAAATGTAAAGTTGAACATTCTTGAAGATTAATTTAGCTTGGTAAAAATTATAAAATTTGTGTTTTCCTGTCCACTTTTATATTTCCTTTGACATTTCAATTTTGGCAAATTTAATGTGATAGATTTTATATGTTGATATTTTTCAAATCATGCTGAAGACAATATAGGGTTTTCATATGACGTCAGAAATGAGTCTCACTGCCCTGAGAGTTCAGGGAGTAGACACAGTGCACAATAAGCTCAGGGTCTTATTCTGTGGCCACTTGTGTGCTTTTGTAGCCCCAGATACCTGAACAATCTGACTGGAATGCTGCTTGTACAAGGGAGTATTACCTGAAGGCAGTCATTGGGGTCAGTAAGTACAATTTATGGTCCAAATTATCTTATCTAGTGAGACCTCCCTACTTTTAGCTGAAAGGACAGTTTTCTGAATATTATGTGAACATGGCTATTGAAATGTATACCAAAATTTTTTGTATCTAAACAACAAAAGTACAATTACTTAGAAGAAGCCTGATGTGAAACAGCTTTCCTTTTTTTTTTGTGACAGTGCATTCCTTTCTGTCACATGTGAAATATGACAAAGGTACAAGACACTAAATAACTTGATTGCAGTAGAATGCTTAATAGCAGAGAACAAGTCCATAAACCCAACAAGATGAACTTCAAAACAATGGTAATATTTCTACTACAGCAGCTCATTAAATACATGTAGTAATAACAAGGCTATAAAAGGCAGAATTTTTTAATTGTAGAGAAGTAGCTGGTGGTCTTTTTTTTTTCTAGAAGTATAGTTTATTGTCAGTCTTACTACACTGGTGTTACAAAGCAATCTCTAATACAATGGCTTCAGAATTATGCATCTTCTGTTGTTTGTAACAGGATAAAAGTAGTGTGCTCATTTCAAGTTGGTTAATGAATGTGGAGGTGTTGATCTGGTGTATGCCTTTTGTTGGAAGTGATTAAAAAAATGAATTTCCTAATTGAGCTTTGATTGAGCTTTCCTTGGATGTATTTTTAAGGTCAGCTATTTTCTTTACATTTGTTTGGTTTGGTAATTATTTTTTCAGGGATATGAAAATCATTTTTCCCTCCTTTCAGATAAAGTTGTATGAATGACTCAACCTGTGACTTGAGGAAAAAGTAAAGAGGAATGTGTCTGATGTTATTGTACTGGCATAGAGTGGGAGAAAGTTGAAAATCGTTGTGTCTAGTTTTTAAGATCTGTTTGGTATTAAGAACACTGGGCTATAATCAGATGTTGATAGTAACTCTTTTTCATTTAGATTGATATGAAGGTAGATTAAGCCCTCCTTTAGAGATTTTGAAGTGAAGTATGTGGCTCATTGAAGGTTAATGGTCTTGGCTGTAGCCATGCCATTGCAACATTCTGTCTGGCAGGTAGCCAGAACTGATTCTCACATGTGAGATCTCAGACTAAGGTCCAGGTCTTCCCCATAATTGAATATTAATTCAGCAGAGTGGTAGTAGGCTACTTCTTTTGGAGAAAATATGATCCATTTTTTGCTGTAGGTTCTTAATATGCTTTCTGAATTCTTTCAGAAATGCAGGGTTAATAAATATCCTTTTTCTCCTGTGTAGAGTTCATAATTTTGTTGTCTGATTTTTCTGGGCTCTGAAAGCTTTCTGATTTCTATCAGTGAGGATGATGATGCTTCCTTAGTTAATGACTTGTAAGGATTTATATTTGAGGTACAGACACAGTATTTAGGATGTGACTTGTACTATACCTGTGAACGATGTGCTTTTGTTGTGGACTGTGTTTAAGCATAATGGGTGCTTAAACCAATGGCACAACTCTATAATTTCATGGAATGTGTTTGGCTTGATGGCTTTATTTTAAGGACTTATAAGAAAGTGCAAACTAGAAGTCACTTGCACCTTGCTGCCAAAGGAGTGGAGAAAAATGTATTGGCAATATCAGTGGTGCTCTATATATCTAAGATCATGAACCTCAATTAAAAATCTAGAAAGAAAGCCTCAGTTTGGCCATAAAAGCTAAAAAAAAAAAAATTCTTTTGTGGTGTTGAAATTCTGCTTGTTATGCTGCATATAATGTATTTCTGCCCAGGAGACTTGCCATGGAGTTACTTTTGACATTTTAATGTATTCTTTGTGTTGAGAAAAATTAGAATGCTGACACTTTCCTGTGTCTCATTTAATTAATTTACATTAAGGACAGAAGATAATGAAATCCTAACCTAAATTGTGCTCTTTTTTTCAGTGAGCTCAATATTATTTTCTATATTTAATAGAAAACTGTTCACAGACAGTATTCCTTATGATGTTCCACTCTGCAGGCAAAAAAATCTCTTTTATGCCACTTATCAAAGCAGTGTTTCTTGCCATTGTCTAGTTTTGCACAATGGGCATGCCCTTTCTCTTCCAGGGGTCAGATTGTAAATATTCTCTATTTGGAAGTCAAGTAATATGTTTGTCAGAAAGAAAAAAGATTTTTCATACCATCCTTAAGTCTTAATATTGTGCAAAGGTTTAAGATGTGTATTGTTATATTTGCTATTTCAAACACATTGGAGGGCAAGTACCTTTTAGAAATACTGAAGACTAAATATGACATTTCATCAAATAGTTTTTAACTGCTACTATAGTTTCATTTTCTCTCTTTCTTTACTTACTCGTCTCACCCTTTACATAATTCTGGGATTTTTTAATGTTAACTTTTACTGGTTTTTATCTTATCAGTACTTTTTGTAGTGTCCCCTCTTAAAATTTCTGCTGTATTTGTAGATACAAACAGTACTTCAGTCAATCATTAGAGAAATCAGTACATGACTCTTACAAGCTGGAAAAATAGGTGCTTAAACCTATTCTGTACAGAATTTCTTGATATCTTATTAGCTGATATTAATAGTTTCTATGGAAAAAAGTAGAGAAGTGTTAAAAAATTCTGGTGTGTTTTGTCTTCATGTGCTGTCTTAGGAAGAACAGACTCATTTGCTGCCAGCTAGTGTATGTTACCCAAAATATTGATTTTTCCAGCCATTTACATATTCTCGCTATTTATGAATATTTGGTCAATTAGTGGTCATTTCCTTGCAGGAAATAGATAGGCTTGTGTTGCATTTGGCAACTATCAAAGGCGAAGCTGGTTCAAAAACAAAGTAAACCTACCTTGGACAAATGGAAACACTTAGAAAATGGAGCATGTATTTGTTGAGTCACATGTAATTGCAGAACTAAAACTTTTCCCTTTTAGCTGGAGATGGAACTGCAGCAGAATATCTTTCTAATGTCTCCATATAAAAGTCTTCCAGGCCACACTTCTATCCATGACCCAAATATATGCTCTTGCTTCGACAGCATCAAAACACCTTCTCTGCAACAACAGGGAAACAGGGATTTATGGTGGGGCCAGTCTCTGTAATTTCACCATAGGGAAATCATATGTAAACAAATAATCAGTAGTTTTTATGGGTGTTTTGGTAGTGGGAGGAGACACAAATTCCCTGGTGTACCTGGTAAACAGGATAGTTTGCTCATGCTTTGTCTTGTTGAATTCTCTATACCTGATACAGTTCTTCAGATGATTCTGTGTTTTTGTTGATATGAATGACTACAGAAATAGGAACTGTGACTTAGTACCTCAGAATTTATTGGTGAATCAAGAGCAGCAATAAGCCCAGCAATTACACTATGTCCACCATATATGTTGTCCTCATCATGCCTGAATGGTTTTGCAGCCATGTGTTTGTTTCAGGCTAGTCAATAATAAATATGGGAGAAAACCCTGAGATTTTACTGAAACGTGGAAGAGAAAAGAAAAAAATAGCTGGCAAAATTGAGCTGACAAAGACTGAAAAACAGCAGCTATGCTCTGGGTAGCATTAGATTGTTAAGGAAGTTTCTTCCTCCTGAGGCAGAGCAATGAAATATGTGCTCGATGTGCAAAGAGAGACTCTCTCTCTTGAAAATGGAGAATTAAAATCAATTTCCATACTTCTTCACTTAGTTCTTTTTTGTTAAGAAGTATTTTTCAGGATGGGGTGAAACTCAGCAAGCAAATCAACAAACTGTGTTTGGGTGTTTAATAGTTGAACCTGTGAGATGCTATGCTGAAACTAATCAGTTGATAATTAACTGTTATTTTTAGTGCCAAAATGTCCAAAATAGCCACTGTATTCTTACTACTTATCAGTGGCTGGCATAGTCCTGCTGTACTTCTACCCCTCTGTTTTGTGGAGAGTACAGAAGGTCCTGGTATTTTCCTCCTCTGAAAATAGGTACTGTTGATTTTTTGTTGGTTTTGATTTGTTTTCTTCCCCATTCTGTGAAGGGAGCCAACATTTGTCAAGGGACCAGATATTTTTGAGAGGTTTAATACCTATAATCTACCTACCTATAATCTGCAATGGATTTTCTTTCAAGTGAGCTGAAAGAGTGTAATCTGATGACTTTTGAATTTCAGAAGGGGCAGCTGATTGACTGCACTAACTTTTTGAAACTCTGAATGTAAATGAGCTATATTCTTTGAAACTTAGACTATTCTTAGGTGCTGAATGGTATGGGGGATGCCAAATAGTCAAGATTGCTGGGAATCCATCCTGACCTCTTTTAGAAAGTTTAGCCTTGCAGCTGTCCTCATTTTACCCTCAGTTGAGGAATAAGATTATTTGGTTTAATTCAAAGGGTGAGGCTTGGGTAATTAATCTGTAACTATGGTGCCTCAACAGTGAAGTGAGGAGGGGTCAGAACCTACAGTGTTGCTGCTTTCCTTCTATGTCCTTAAGCATATTTAATGTTGCAATCAGTGCAGCATATGCAATTTAATTTGGTGAAAAATCAGTCTCAAATACCGCCTTCTGTGAGATCACTGCATTCGTATATGAATATATATGAATATACGAATATATATGCATTCATATATTAAAAAACCCACTGTCCTCAAGTGCACAGATAGTGAATAGAGACTGCTTTTTTATTTGCTTGTAAAACCACTATCTGCTCCTCAGTACAATGATGTGCTGTATTTGGCTCAGGAAATTTCATGAAAGCAGACATTTATTTTAATTTAATTTAATGCATTTTTAAAAATCTGTTCCTGCTTCAAACATACTAGTTCTTTCCCTTATTTTGACTCAGCTGGAGCTCCTTTGCCACAAGGGCACATTGTTATCTGTTCCTGGGCACAGAAAGAATTAAAATGCTGTAAAAATTAAATAGTGAGATCAGTTTTAAAGAAATGGTAGTCAGTCCATTTGATTCACAAAAAACCCTTACATTTCTGTTTGTTTTAATGTCATAGTGTGTAGTATTGTCAGTTTCATATATAAGTAAACTGACAAAATTTAAATAGTTTCTGAAAATAGCTAGAAGAAATAAAGGACATGTATACCAGAACTAAGGGTTTAAGGAAAATATGTTTCCTTTGTATGAGATGACTACTGCATCACTGTCTCATAAAACATACTTGTAAATGTTTAAGCCATTCCCATCAAATGGGTGATGTACAGAAATTGATACTGCAGTCAGGTTTAAATATTTTAGCGTTCGCTCACATCATATGTTTCTTTGCTGCTTAATCTTGCTGGTAATGTCGCATGTTTTAAATGTAATGGAAAACTGTTCCCAGTACTATTCAGTAATTACAGGAACATGGAAGTTTCTATCACACTAGATTAAACCTGATGATACCTTGGAAGCAGTATGGAATCATTTAATCTGCCTTAAGTCTTTCCATGTTCCAGGGAAATAAAGGATCCTTAAGATAGGTTGAGCCATTCCTGTAGAAGAATATTCAATATCTATAACAGAGTCTTTGATCATGTGAACATTTGCAAGGACCCATCTGGAGAAATAAGTAGATGTGTTTTCAGAAATTCAGCTGCTGAGTAGACCGGAAACAAACATACATATCCGAGCAATCCCCTCAACCACGTGATTTTCAAGGAGACCGTTGAGAAAAATCACTTTACAAAGTCAGATTTGTGAAACTGCCAGTCATTCTGGGACCTGATAGGATAAGGTATCAAAGAAGGGTGATGGGAAAACAGTCTCATTTCAGTGCCTGTTAGAAGGAGGTAGATAAAAAAGGACATGACGTAGCGAATGAATAAGTTGAAACATTGTTGCTATTCCAGAGACGCGCTAGTTACCTGTATCTTACCAGATGTGAACGGTATCTGGGTGCTGCTCTTTCTGAAGAGATTTTAACAAAGATTTTTAAAAATGCTGTTTGTGTAGAGAGACAATATTGGAGAGGAGGAGACTTGTTAGGCTCTTCCTGTTACTGTTCAGGACTTAGAAATTATAGCATCGACGTAGCTTTAATTCTTTAAAATAAAAGCTTAAAATATGCTTGAAATAAGGTTTTAAAAATATGTCTTAAAAGTCTCCTAATAAGAAAGCAGTAAGAAAATATAGCAATTTTACTTCAATTTTTGGGCAATAGAACAAGTTTTTCTTGTGCTACAGATACCTATGCTCCATACATTTTAAACTTCATAAATTATATATACCTAGTGTTAACATAAGGGTAAAACTTTTGAGGTTCTACAGATAACACTGTTTTATAGACAGTGTATCTGTGTATGTGTGGAAATCTGAGAGCTCAATATTAATGACACATTAGTGGGGATGGAGAGAGCTCCTACCTGATTCTTGTTAATTTGATGGAAAGAAGTAGCAGTAAGAAAGTCTCCTCATCTGGAGTAGATACCAAAATGTCATTGTGGATGTTGATAAAAAGAAATTAGGAATTGCAAAATTGTAATCAATTTCATTGGTATATTTTTATATATACATCTTCTTCTACAGAATTAAATACTTCAAAACAGCGAAATTTTTTTTTCAACAGCTAAGGCATCAAATTTGACTATATTTTTGCAGATAAAAATGCCAAATAATTTCTACAGATAACATTGGGTTTTATTTTTTTATATCCCACTACTTCCTTCAAATGCCAGAAATTATATTGGAGACAAGCATTGTTTCTGGCAAATATATTAACCTGGAATTATTCTGCCAACTTCCACTTTTGCAGTCTTTCAGTTGGACAGTCTTGCATTTCAGTATAAAAAGGTGTTGACCTTCTTTAAATTCCTTGTATTTCAACAGAATTTTATATTTATGTTGATGATGGCCATTATTTCCTGTCATTATGGCATAGGTCACACTGCTGAAAGAGAAACTTTAGCAATTGGTGTATTGTTAAATGCTCATTCACCTATTGGTAATCTTGGTGTGTGTTTCTTCGTGGCCCAGTTATCACTATAACCTCATTTTGCAGTGGCATCTGACAGGCGCATCCTGAAGTAGTTCCAAATAACTTCCATAAGTATGTTAAGCAGTGGGTGCTTTTGCAGAGTCTGTCTTCTTAACAGGCTCTGAAGCTTTCACAGGGTTAGCATGGCAGGTAACCTCTTGACATGGTCCTGTGCCATGTGCTGTAGGATGACCCTGCTTAAGCAGGGAGGTTGGACTGGATGATCCACTGTGATCCCTTCCAACTTTACCCATTCTGTGATAATGTGAAAGAATAGTGTTTATTCTTTTACCATCATTTCGTTGACTTGCAGCATAGTTTTCTGTCAAGATAATTTGTAGCAGATGAAGCAGCTGCTTCAAATTCTTATTTGTGTGGAGGAGAAAAGTGGGAGGATTACTTTTCCTATTTTCTTTCCTTTATTTTCTTCTCCAAAAGCCTGTGTTGGAATTAATATATAAAACTCGATTTAGATGGAAAAACTGATGAAATCCTGCCTTCAAAAAAAAAGCAGCTATGGTTGTTTATGGGTACGGTAAGAATTGCTTCTTCTTCATTTGCTTTGGGTTTTCATCTTGGAGCTAGTCTGGGGATCATTCTTAATAGGCTTGTGTAAATATCTGTTTCTTAAAATATCCACAAGATCTGAATTTCCATGCAAGCTTCATTTGGAGTATAAAAATAAAAAAGAATTGTAGAAAACAAAATTAATTTATGTTTTTGTATATTTCTGATAAATTAAACTGATATTCTTTCTGTTTAAACCTGTATAATCTGTATTTGTTGCTATAGCCAAGGATATATATATATAAGGAATGGAGGTTGGTTTTGGAAGTTCAATTATCTTCCTGTTATTTAAACAGGAATAATAGAAGAGAATAACTCTTTCAGAAATATATTAAAACATATATGTATATATTCATAGTGAACATCAAGATGCAATCTTTAAAATACTAATCTTAAAAAATAACCCTGCCAAAAATCCCAAAAATGAAATTGACAAAAAATCCTCCAAATACTCTAACAGTTCTCAAACACTTTGAAAATGAAGAGACTACTTACATTATTATTACAGTGTTAGCAACATGTTCTATGTAACCCATAATCTTTGTTTGCTTAACAGTTGCTTAGGTGTTTTAACATTTTAGGCCGCAAGACCACAGTGACCATGGGATATTTCAGTGAAATCAATTTCAGAGTAATTAAACTTTAAGCCTTCAGAGAATCTATTTATATACCCTCAGACCACACCAGTTCTTTGACCGTTTCTGATTTGATTTACTATATTTGTGATACTGAGTAAAGAATTTATTTTTGGATACAGAAATTATTTTAATCAACTGAGGTGCCTTTATTATAGCATATGTAAGGGTGATTTTCATACCTAATTTCAAAACTGAGGCGGAACAAACAATATAAACTTCCTTTGCTATAAGAAATGGCAACAGATGTTTAAATGCATCTTAAAAATGAGGAAGGATCACTGACTTTAGATATTTTAGATTAAAAAGAGCAAACCACAAAACTCTCATTTGCATTATGGATCAAGGTGTGACATCCCTGTCCTCAAGGAGAGCTATGCACCCAAGATTCATGGATGCTTATGGTTAAGAGGGATGACAAAAGTCACAGAAACCACTCAGAAAAAAACTCAGGAAAGTTTTATTAGTGAATTGCACAATTGGCATGGAAATCGGTATGTTAGTGCCTGTCCCACTATAAAAGCACATGGCAATGTGGTGGGAGGGAGGGAGGGAGGGAGGAAGGAAGGAAGGAAGGAAGGAAGGAAGGAAGGAAGGAAGGTGCCAGAGGTTTGTGGGAGTACCTTTCTATAGATAGCTCTAGATGGGGAAACCTAAGTTTCTCACTTTCTATTCAATTTAGTTCTCTTACACAGTCTATTCTTTCTCATCTTTCTGAAAATGGGTCAGAGGGCTTCAGGAGTCCTTGGTGGTTCCCCACCTTTATAGTCCATGGCCACTTCTCAGCCTCTTTCCTGCCATTGAGCTGCCCTGCATTATGCTTATTTCCAAGAACTAGAATAAGGGTGTTTGTCCTGGAAAAGTGCTGCCCTGCCTCTGCATGGCCCCCTTTTCAAGCAGCATCTTTTTCTTTCCCACAATGTGTTGAGACATGCACATTATACCATCTTTTGGGATTCTACGCAAGGTCAATGGAGTTTGCCTTGTTTAGATAATGTGTAGCCTTGAGAATATTAGGTGGCTTGGCAGGATTATACTGAAGTAAAACTTGAGTAACAGACTGTAGCTTTAAATCAATTATTTGATTATCTTCAATAATTACTAAATAAATCACACATTTGATCCCTTTGTAGTCATTGTAATATTCACTGAGTTGACTGAATTGATGGTAGAATACATATGCTAGCATCTTCCTAGCACATGTGAAAAGAGAATAAGAAATTGGCATTCAGTTTAGCAACATCTGAATTAAGACAACACTCAGATTTTTTAAAACGAGATAATTATTCTCTTACTTATATACAAGAGAGTTACAGATTTGTTTTTTAAATTCAGCCTTTGATATTTAGCTCTAATTTCTCTAAACTAGAAAATCTCAGTGAAGGCTTCTTGTGTGAAAGTTGGCTTTTTAATATTTGGTTTTTTTAATTTGCTTCATATTTAGATTCTACTGACACATACATTGAGAGAATTCTAGTTTTTCTTTCTTTATAGCCTTTATATTTTTTTAATGCACACCTGATTTACTACTTACTTTAAAGTCCATGGGACAGCAGTAACAGTGGAATGCATAATATACAGATTTGTCTTTTTTTTGGTCAACAGGTTTCTTGTTTTACAATTAGTTAGCATATTTACTTAAGTTCTATGGGAAAAGTTCATGAATCTTGTTTATCTAATTCTGGGGAAATAAGGAGAAAAGGGACATTCTCGATACAAGATTTTTTCACTTGTGTTATGAAAGGTCTGTTTCAGGCTTTGCCCTCTATCCATTTTACTTTTAACATTTGATATGCTAATGGGCACTGTTCTTTAGCAATTTTGTAACTTTTATTTGTGTAAGGAGTACAAGAATTAACTGTCCCAACTTTATGGCATCCCACTGCCAAACACATAAGAGCTCTCACTATACAAAGTTTTCTAACTTCTCTTCCTTTTGTATTTCTCTGAGAGTCATCTTATTCTGGGAAATAAAAGGTATTATTCTTCCAAGTTTGTGGAGTTTCTTTTTATTTTCTGAATGATATTTGCTAAAACTTTGCACTTAATGGGTACCTTAATTTTGCCCTCAATTCAGTACTTTGATGGGTACTGAATGGGTACCTAGTGTCCCCCGTTCACCTTTAACAACTCCACTTTATTTATTAATTTAATATTTTAAGCCTTTGTTTTAAAAGTTGTTTTCCTTTTGTTTTTCTTAATGTTTTCTTTTTAGAGTGGTTCATAGGATATTGCTAGCCCTCTGCATAATAGGAATAGGGGAAATACTAGCACTCATCAGATTAGTACTGAGCTTAACAATGTGCCTTCTAATATGCAAAAATAGAATGCAGCCATGGCAAGGCTGTATTTCTATTTCTCTTAGAATTCAACAGACAAGTAAAAAAAATTGTATGTATCTGTAAGCAATTGGGCATTGCATATCAATAGGAAGAGCTGCACATCACAGATGAAAGATCTTTCTGTTGAAAATCGAATCTAGATATTTAGTGTTTAAATTGTGGCAGGATCTGTGCCACTAAGAATACTACCCATATAAGACCCACTATCTCAGGTCAGTGACATGGTTCCTTGTGGAGAGCACCATCTTGGAGAAGGAGTCATTCCTGTTTGAAAGAAAAAAAAACATACTAAAAAAGTCTACAAATGCAATTGTCAAACTTCATATAGCCTGCATAATTTTCCAGTAATAGTATAGATTTAGACCTGTGAAACTGCTACAGAGGTGTCAAGTACAGGGGGGAAAAAACCCAAGCAGTCCAACTAGTACTATGCATTTAACCTGCAAAGCATTCATGGAGTAATGAGGACAGGGTAAGGCTTTTAAATCAGTTCACTGTGAAAAAGTATGACTTTTAAACTCGGGAATCTGACAATTTTTAAGCCACCCACTCTTCTGGTTAGTTTCAATACCAGCAATCAAAAAGGTTATATTTCCAAGTTCAACTGCTATTAAAATTGCATATGCACCAGTGTACATGAAATAGTTTCTGCAGCAAGTAAATGGAAAATAACAGCACCATGAATTATGAATTTTCAGGCTTCTATCATATGGAAGAGTAGCTCAGACCTTTTTTTCAGGGTTTTGGCATTAATTAGGATCTTTTTAGTTTTGGATGTGGTGTATGGTTAGCTATCTTTGATGTCAGCAAATTAACTTTGGCTTTAATATGTGCAGTGTACATAATCGTCTGTTTTTTCTAATGAATTAATAATTCTTTTTCATGTAATTTAAAATCATGACATAAGTGTCCTTCCAAGGAAAATGAAAGAAAGACAAAATATGTGTAATTTTTTCCCTCTTTTGTGCATTCTAATGTCTTATCATAGCTATTTCTCATTTCTTTCTTTCCAAATGAAAGTCAGGTCTGTAGTTAAATTTGGCTTAAAAAAACATTAAGGGAGTTTGTATTTTCTTGAATAACTTGACATTAAATCAATGAGTTCAGTAGAACTATATAGTTACTATTTAAAGAACTATGAGAACCAGACTTCCTTGCTGCTTTCCATTTCAGTGTGGACTTACATGATGCTGTATAATATACTAAACTTGTTACAGGTACACCTGTTTGGTCAGAAGGATACCCAGCTAATAACTGGGCAGAGGTTTGACTATAACACTGAAGTGCAATTGCGGTTAGACTTCAGATTAAAAATTCATGGCAAAGAAAAATATTTGATTGTTGTTTCAACTTTTTCTTCAATTGAATAAGCAGCATAGCAGAATAGTATGTTATTTTTACTTGATGTCTTTAAAGGATGTACATAAATTTATTGCAATTACCTATATTATTCACTAAAAAGATATAGATTTGTTTTCTCCTCTTCAGAAATTCCATTTCCTGTTTAGAAAAAAATTCTCTTTACCAATTGAAATGAATAGTCATTTTTAAAATACTTTCTGTGCTCAACAAAATATCGAAATATATCTAGCATGAGTAGACTAAGATGGATCCTAGTGAATTAGGAAATATAAAACAATTGAAGCTAACATAGATTGTTTCTATAACTTTAAAATGCTCACATTTCTTTTTCTAAATAAACTGCTGGATACAAGTATATTGGATGATTGTTCTAAAAGGATTGTACTATTCTGATTATCAGGAACACTGTCAAAACAAACAGTAAACCTGATTCTAATGCTTTTCATACCTCTATGAAACTTCTATTCTTGTACCTTTAGCAAACAGGACTGTTACTGAAGAAGAAGGTGGAAGTGATAGAAGTTTGGAGTATATAGGAATGTGGAGGCTGTGGACAGTATTGCAGGTCGTTATTGTGAAAGTGAACATTGCTGGAGATCCCAAGAGATATGAGGCTAAAGACTCCCCTTATTCATTGTTACAGGAAATGCTTGGGTGTATTTTATAATACAGTCTTTCTCTTGTAAGAAATTTATTTCAAATATTTTCACCAGACTAAAAACTTTTATTTTATTTTTTGTAAATTAAGCACTAGTTGAGCAGAGTCTTAGCTAACTCTGTTGAAGGACTTATAATGTATATAAACACAAGTTCAAGCAGGAGCATCATTATGTGTAGACAAACACATAAAAACCATAGATAATGGCAAGATCAGCTTGTATGGTTTTGAAAAGACAATTCATAGTATTATTAAACAAAATAATAATAAAATATAAATTAGATGTTTTATTTCTTTTCTTTGGCTTAGCTTTGAACAGTCAATTTGGAATTGAATACAGTAAGAGGATTGCTTTTGTAGAAACTATGGAATGAATTAACATCCTTCTGTTCTTTTAATGTCTTGTAAAATGTAATTCCAGAATCACAAAGTGTGTAACAAGCTATTTGTACAGTCATTAGGTGACTTAAAATTTTGATATGCAGTAGTTGAGATTAATTTAATTGGAACTTTTTTCCAAAGGTACTTCAGTGTAGACTTAGAATTTTGTTTGATTCTTGTTCTCTTCATGTTGCTGAATAGAGATGATATGTGATGTGCAGTAGGACTTGATGTAGTTGCCATCAGAGAAATGTTCTGGGGTTGCTTACATGACTGGAGTGCTGCAATGGATGGCTACAAGCTCTTCAAGCAAGCAAGGAGAGGCAGTGGGGTGGCTCTGTACATTAGGGAATGTTTTGACTGTACAGATTATAAGACTAAGCCTCTGTAAGAATCAAGGGAGTGCTAGCAAGGCAGATATCATGACTGGAAGTCTGTTATAGACCACCCAACCAGGATGAAGAGGGAGATGAATTATTCTGTAAGCAGTTGGCTATTATTTTATGATTCCTAGCCGTTTTTCTTGTGGAAGACTAATTGCCAGATATCTGCTAGAAATGAAACACATCAGAGAAGGCTGTCTAGGAGGTTCCTGGAGTGTGTGGAAGAGAACTTCCAGACATAGCTGGTAAGTGAGCCTACGGGTGTGGTGCCTCACTGGACCTGGTGTTTACAAAAAGAGAAGGGCTGGTGGGGGATGTGGTGGTTGGAGGCTGTCTTGGGCACAGTGACCCTGAAATGATGGCTTTTGATTTCTGCTGTGGTAAGGAAGGGTGTCCACAAAATACCTGTCTTGGACTTTGGCCTATTCAGGAGACTGGTTTGGAGAATCCATTGAGAAGCAGTCCTTAATAACAAAGAGGCCCAGGAAAGCTAGAAAGAAATACTTTATTAAAGAAATCTTAAAGGTGCTGGAGGAGGCCATCCCCATTGTGCTGCAAGATGAGCCAGCAGGGAAGAAGACTGGCCTGGCTGAAAGGGAGCTTTTGCAGGAACTAAGGAAAGAAATAAAAGAGGCTTAAGACTCAGGAAGTGTACTAGTTTGTTGTTGCATCATATAGAAAGAAAATCATAAGTCCAAAGCTCAACTAGAAGTCAATCTGGCCACTGCTTTAAGAGATAATAAGAAAAGCTCTTATAAATACATTAACATCAAAAGAGGAGCCGTGGAAAATCTCCATTCTCTGTTGGATGTGGAGAGGGAAACTGACCAAGGATGAGGAAAAGGTTGAGGCACTTAATACCTTCTTTGCTTCAGTCTTTAAAAGAAAGACGAGTGTCTTCAGGACAATCAACCCCCTGAGCTGGTAGACAGGGCTGGGGAGCAGAATAGACCCCTGATAATCGATCAAGTTGGTGGGAGTGCTGATCTGCTAGAGGGCAAAGGATCTGGACAGGATAGAGAGACACAGGGAGACAGAGAGAGAGATAGACAGACAGACAGACAGACATAAAAAAGCCAATGCATGAGATGCAACAAGCCAAGGCCCAGGTCCTACGCTTCAACTACAACAACCCCTCACAGCACTACAGGCTGGGGGAAGAAGGGCTGGAATGCAGCCCAGCAGAAAAAAATCTGGGGTTGCTGGTATATAGCCAACTGAACATGACCCAGTGTGTGCCCAATTGGCTGAGAATGTCAGTGGCATCCAGACATGTATTAAGAACAGTGTGACAAAAGGACAAAGGCCTTGGATGAGTGATTGTCCCCATGCACTTGGCACTGCTGACACCACACCTTGAGTCCTGTGTCCGGTTCTGGGCCCCTCACTGCAAGACAGATATTGGGGTGAAGGAGCAAGTCCAGAGGGGTCTAGAGGGTAGATCCCATGAGACACAGCTGAGGGAGCTGGGGTTGTTTAACATGGAAAAAAGGAGGCTCAGGGGTGACTATATTTCTCTCTGGAACTACCTGAAAGGAGATTACAGCAAGGTGAGAATTGGCCTCTTCTCACAGGCAATTAGCAACAAGATGAGGATATAGATTCAAGATGTGCCAGTTGGACAACAGGAGGAATTCCTTCACAGAAAAGGTTGTTAGGCATGGGAATGGACTTTAGAGGGAGATGTTGGATTCACCATTCTTGGAGGTGTTTATGAAATGACTAGATATGGCACTGAGTGCCATGGTCTAGTTGACAAGGTGGCATTCCATCAAAGGTTTCCAACTTAATTGATTCTGTGATTCTGTGCAGGTGTGGTTTTTCTAGTCTACTAGAAATAAACATAAGTAATAAAAGGTATAAAAAAGTCAAATGCAAAATACTTTTCTTATGCTTAATAAGACACCTTTGCATTAAGGATCTAAAGCAGTAGTTACAATGTTATCTGAGAATCAGAAATTAGTAAGACTTAATAGTGTGCCTTTCATTTAAATCTAATTAAGATTTTAAGATCAAGATTTTATTAAGTTCTGTCTAGAAAAGCTCTAAGAAGATCTGTTCTCACAGGAATATGCATTGAAATTTGTGCTATAGCATTACCATAAACATTTGCCAGTTTCAGGATCTATAGCATCTTCCCTCAGCCCTTATCTGCACTGCCTCTCATGTTACTAGTGTTATATACTGTGAATACTAGTGGATCACATAACTGTTCCATGAAGATTGCAAATTAATGTGACCAAATATCACAAGATATAATACTGATTTTCTAGTAACACTATTGACCAAAGCCAGGGTGAACAAATCTTCAGGACATTAATTTGTATTTATAATTGTGCTATTTTATACAGAATATAACGATTTTGACCTTTGTGCACAAGGGTAAACTAATCTTTGGGTTTAACGTAATTGCCACGCTGAGCAATTATGTTGCCTTCAGGGTCAAACAGAAGCAACTTGCTTGACTTAGACAATTTTAGTTTAACAAATACTGATCTTTACACAATTATTAAGATTGTAGACTTTGAAGGATATAATGAAAATAGGCCTGACCTCGAAATTTAATTTAGACTTGTAGGCCCATATTTATGGGAAGATACTGTCTTTCCTCTCCCCCATACAGGATAGTCCATTTCATAATGGAGTCCTAGCTTTCAAGCCTGTATGTCTGATGAATTAGAAGTAATTTCTATAATTTCTAGGAATACGTTTTGCTAAATGTATATATATGTAGAGGAGAAAGGATTAAGTATATGCAAATGCTTGTAGAGAATTCATGGAGTGTACTTAAAAATTGAAGAGAGAAAATAAGAAGACTACATAAAGATTTGAAGTTACCTTTGTTATGTTGGATGTTTAGCTAATTTGGTCCTACCTCACTTCTCTTAAGTGAAAATGTTGCTTTTTCTGTTTCCTGGTGGCTTGGCTGTTGCTTGTAATAATTACCTCTTGAGGGAGGGTTGTTCAGCTTTGGAATAAAAAATCTGTCTTTAATTCTGGCTATTAAAGAGACCATATTGAAACTCTTCTGTTGAGAATTAAAAAGAAAAATTGATTGAACAATTTGAACAGCAGAAAACTGTACTGATTAGCTTCCTCTGTAAGGTTTTGTTAATGATCTTATCTGTGATGGGTATAGGAGATTCACCTGAAAGTGAGGAAATTTTGTGCAAAAGTTTTGTATATGTTAGAAAACATTTTTAATTATTCATATATTAACAAGAATATTAACTTTCAATAGCTTTTTGTCATTTGTGTTTTTTCATAACCTGATTGTGCAGTTTATGGTTGCTGTGGTGTAGAAATGTTTCAGTGCTGCTTTTCTTCATTGCAAAAACAGGTCAGCTCCCATTTTTTTCCATTTCAAGGTAGTAGAACTGATTTTCTCTTGCCAATGATTTCCATCATATTCTCTATTTCTATGTTTTTTATACAATCAACCAGTTTTGGAGGACAGAGGGCAAGAAAAATGGCTTGATTATTAAATGAACTTTTTAAACATATATACTATTAAGGTAATATGACATTAAATGCGGATTATGACTTGGCATGAGACAGGCATTACGTAGATAAGCTGACTTTTTCAAGACTTTCTCCTTTCAGCATAGTTCTTAGTCATTTGGTTGAATGTCTTCCAGTTTTTCAGAGAAGTGTTTCCTAGTTAGTACTAAGATTTTTTTCCTAAACTTGAGAAGGGAATTTTTGGTGGGTTATGAACTTCATTGAAATGAAAATATATTATTTTCAGAATTAAAACAAAACAAAACAAACAAAAACAAAAGCAAAAACCAACCAACCAAAGCAACGCACCCCCCACCCCCCCAAAAAAATGCCGCTAAACAAAAGCACACAAAACTAGATGGAAGCTAATTCTCTGGTGTTTAAGGGTTTGATTCAGTTTTGCTTTTTTGGGGTTCATTTTTGGGGTGCTTTTTTTGTAGTTGTTGTGTTGAGCTTTTTTTTGTTGTTGGGGCTTTTTTCTTTGAAGGAGATTGTGGTATTTCTGGCTTTGAGGGGGTTTCTTTGGAGAGAGCTTATTTTGTGGTATAGAGGGAGGGTTTGCTGTCTGGAGCATTTTCGTTGGTAGAGGAATTCTTATTTAATGAGTAAATGAACAAATACAATGGTCCTTGAAAGCTGATTTTTTTTCTTTTTGTACATAGGTGTCCTGGTTTGAAGGACAGGTATCTGCCAATAAAGGCAGAAGTTTTCCTTTGAAGTGGAGACCTTAATCCAGTCCCCCCCAGGTATTATAAATGTTCGAATTCAAGACCCTGAGGCAAAGATAAGGGGGTAGGAATAACAGCTCCTTTACTAATATATCTAACCTTACAAACAGAAACAACAGCAGTTATTAAAACTACCAACAACACAGAAATTATAACTCGGTCCCAGTCCTTTCTTTAGCTGTGGGCACACTCTCTCTGCCCTCGGTCCCGCTGCTGCAGACAGACAAAGCCCGGCTGCTGCAGAGAGGCGGGAGCGCGGGCGGGAGGGGCGGCAGCGGCCACGCCGGTCTCGGGTAGAGCGGCTGGAGCGGCAGCTCCTCGCTCACCGTCTGTGTCCGGGTGATCAGCTGTGTCCGCAGAGGCAGGAGCTGCAGCGGGGCGGATGCAGGGCAGGTGATCGCAGAGGGTCTGGCCGCGTTGCTGCAGACGGGCCGTCCTCCTCTGAGCTCGCCGGCAACACGAGTCCCTCCGGAAACACGAGTCCCCGATCCGGAAGCACGAGAGCCCCTCCGCCAGCCCAGCTCCCACCTACACCCCCCGTCCAGAGCCATCCAAAGTCCTGGGTGCAGCCCAGCCAGCTCCGGCGGCATGACAATGGGAAAAATTCTCCAAATTGACACAGTAATACAAAAACACTCAACCCCCAACATTATCCACCCCGAATTTTTCCCATGCCAACATGCTACAGAAAATTAAAACTTATAAATCATATACATACATGCAGTTACAGGAATAGTATCATAGACAGTTCACCCTAGAACAAGGTCTTCTTGGGGTATGCATCGGGTCTCTCCATCCTTTTGCATCACCCACCAAGTGCAACCTGGTCCTTGAGTGAAAACCACCCCACAAACAGGATTGTCTTTGCTGGAGGCAGAGTTCATCCGAACAGTTTTTCCTAACATGTGTCTCAGGCGTATCAGTGGGACCTTATCTCCATCTGGTGTTCCCAAGGGCTCAGATTGGGCAGGGCCTGCTCGGTTAGTGGAACCTCGGGTATTCACTAACCATGTGGCCTTTGGTAGATTGATCTCCCAGTTCTTGAAAGTCCCCCCACCAAGTGCCTTTCAGGTGGTTTTAAGCAGGCCATTGCACCGTTCGACTTTCCCAGCCGCTGGTGCATGGTATGGAATATGATACACCCACTCAATGCCATGTTCTCTAGCCCAGGTGCTTATAAGGCTGTTTCTGAAATGAGTCCCATTGTCCGACTCAATTCTTTCAGGGGTGCCATGCCTCCAGAGGACTTGTTTCTCAAGGCCCAGGATGGTGTTTCGAGCAGTGGCGTGAGGCACAGGGTAGGTCTCCAACCACACGGTGGTGGCTTCCACCATGGTCAGCACGTAGCGCTTGCCCTGGCGGGTCTGAGGCAGTGTGATGTAATCAATCTGCCAGGCCTCTCCATACTTGTACTTGGACCAACGTCCACCATACCAGAGGGGCTTCACCCGCTTGGCCTGCTTGATGGCAGCGCACGTCTCACAGTCATGGATAACCTGAGAAATACTGTCCATGGTTAAATCCACCCCGCGGTCTCGTGCCCACTTATAGGTGGCATCTCTGCCCTGATGACCTGAGGCATCGTGGGCCCATCGAGCCAGGAACAATTCTCCCTTGTGTTCCCAATCTAAGTCTATCTTTGAGACCTCTATCTGTGCAGCCTGATCTACCTGCTCGTTGTGCTGGTGTTCTTCATTAGCCCGACTCTCGGGAACATGAGCATCCACATGACGGACTTTCACGGGTAGTTTCTCTACCCGAGTGGCAATGTCTTTCCACTCATCAGCAGCCCAGATTGGTTTTCCCCTACGTTGCCAGTCAGCCTTTTTCCACCTCTCCAGCCACCCCCACAGAGCATTGGCTACCATCCAGGAATCAGTGTAAAGGTAGAGCTTTGGCCATTTCTCTCTTTCAGCAATGTCCAAGGCCAGCTGAACAGCTTTGAGCTCAGCAAGTTGACTTGATCCACCTTCTCCTTCAGTAGCTTGTGCAACCTGTCGTGTGGGGCTCCACACGGCTGCTTTCCACTTCCGGTTCATCCCCACGATGCGGCAGGAACCATCGGTGAAAAGGGCGTAGCATTTTTCATCGGCTGGCAGTTGGTTGTACAGTGGGGCTTCTTCAGCCCGGGCCACTTGCTTCTGCTGCTCTTCATCAGCAAGAACAAAATCTTCACCTTCTGGCCAGTTTGTAATTATCTCCAGAATCCCAGGGCGATTCGGGTTGCCAATACGGGCGCGCTGCGTGATGAGGGCAATCCACTTGCTCCATGTGGCGTCGGTGGCGTGGTGGGTAGAGGGAACCTTTCCTTTGAACATCCACCCCAGCACTGGCAGTCGGGGTGCCAGGAGAAGCTGTGTTTCCGTGCCAATCACCTCTGAGGCAGCTTGAACTCCTTCATAGGCAGCCAGGATTTCCTTCTCTGTGGGAGTGTAATTGGCTTCAGACCCTTTGTAACTCCTGCTCCAGAATCCCAGGGGTCGGCCTCGGGTCTCTCCAGGCACCTTCTGCCAAAGGCTCCAGGACAGACCATGGTTCCCAGCTGCAGAGTAGAGCACATTCTTTACCTCTGGTCCCGTCCTGACTGGGCCAAGGGCTACCGCATGGGCGATCTCCTGCTTGATCTGGGCGAAGGCTTGCTGTTGCTCAGGGCCCCAGTGGAAATCGTTCTTCTTGCGGGTGACCAGGTAGAGAGGGCTCACAATCTGGCTGTACTCAGGGATGTGCATTCTCCAAAAGCCTATGGCACCTAGGAAAGCTTGTGTTTCCTTCTTGCTTGTTGGTGGAGACATTGCAGTGATCTTATTGATGACCTCAGTGGGGACCTGGCGCCGTCCGTCTTGCCACTTCACTCCCAGGAACTGGATCTCTCGGGCAGGTCCTTTGACTTTGCTCTTTTTAATGGCGAAACCGGCTCCCAGCAAAATCTGGATGATCTTCTCTCCCTTCTCAAATACCTCCATTGCTGTGTTCCCCCACACAATGATGTCATCGATGTACTGCAGATGTTCTGGAGCCTCGCCCTTTTCCAGTGCAGCCTGGATCAGCCCATGGCAGATGGTGGGACTATGTTTCCACCCCTGGGGCAGTGGGTTCCAGGTGTACTGCACGCCCCTCCAGGTGAAAGCAAACTGAGGCCTGCACTCTGCTGCCAGAGGAATGGAGAAAAACGCATTGGCAATGTCAATGGTGGCATACCACCTTGCTGCCTTGGACTCCAGCTCGTACTGGAGCTCCAGCATCTCCGGCACGGCAGCGCTCAGCGGTGGAGTCACTTCATTCAATGCACGATAGTCCACAGTCAGTCTCCATTCTCCATCAGGCTTGCGCACAGGCCAGATGGGGCTGTTGAAGGGTGAGTGGGCTTTGCTGACCACCCCTTGGCTCTCCAGCTCTCGGATCATCTTGTGGATGGGGATCACAGCATCTCGATTTGTCCGGTACTGCCGGCGGTGCACTGTCATGGTGGCAATTGGCACCTGTTGATCTGTCACTTTCAGGAGTCCCACTGCAGATGGGTTTTCTGATAGTCCAGGCAAGGTGTTCAACTGCTTAATGCTCTCTGCTGCTACAGCAGCTATTCCAAAAGCCCACCTGAACCCCTTTGGGTCTTTGTAGTAGCCGTTCCTGAGGAAGTCTATGCCTAGAATGCGCGGTGCCCCTGGGCCAGTTACAATAGGATGTTTCTGCCACCCCTTCCCTGTCAGGCTAATCTCAGCTTCCAGCAAAGTGTATTCCTGTGATCCCCCCGTCACCCCAACAATGGAAACAGGTACCTTCCCCACATGTTCTGATGGTATCAGGGTGCATTGTGAACCAGTATCAACTAACACTCTATGTTTCTGTGGCTTTGATGTGCCAGGCCATCGCACCCACACTATCCAATAGATCCTGTCATCCCATGCCTCTCCCTGGCTAGAGGCAGGGCCCCTCTAGCCCTGGTTATTTTTTCTTTCCTGGGCATACATAGTGGAGGTTCCTTCCAGGGGATCTGACAGATCATCCTCCCTTCTGTAATACCCTGCACCTTTACCATGGGAGGTTGAGGCTACCTTCATTTTAGCACGGTTCCCCCGGTTAGCATTTCCCTCCCTGAGCTGACGCACCCGTGCTGCCAGGACAGAAGTGGGTTTCCCATCCCATTTGCCCATGTCTTCCCCATGGTCTCGCAGGAAGAACCACAGGTCAGCTCGGGGGGTGTATCCTCTCTCCCTAGCTGGGGGGCGTTGGGTTCTAGATCTGAGGCCTGTGACTCGCACTGGTGCTGCACTGATCTTCCTTATCTCCTCTCTTATCTCCTCCCTCATCTCCTTCCTTATCTCCTCCCTCATCCCCTCCATCCTATCTTGGATCTCTTGGAGGTCCCTGGCCACAGCAGAGACATTGGCCTGCATTGGGCCATTCATCATACTCTCAAAATTTCTGAGTTTGTTGGCAACAGAACCCACTGTCTCTTGGTGGCTATCAGCATTAATCATTGCAATGAAGGTGGTATATTGAGATGGCCCCAGGGTTGCCAAATTCCACAGCATCTGCCCTGTGCACCTGACCTTGTCAGGGTCATTGTCATGCTGTCCATCCCTCCCAAAGAGTACCTCTAATACTGCCACTTCTCTCAGCTGCTGGATCCCTTCCTCAGGGGTCTTCCAGCGCATTCTACGGTAGTGCTCCTGCATTCTCTCTTTGTGGACAAACCTCTCTCTCACACTCATTAAAAGCCGGTCCCAGAGGGAAAGGAGGCCTTGCTCCCTTACAAATATCTGGTCCACACCAGAGTCCTGGGCCAAGGATCCCAAATTCCTGGCCTCAGTTCCATCCAGTTGCACACCTGTTCCTGTAAGGTCCCAGACCCGCAGTAACCAAGTTGTAAAAGGCTCACGGCCCCGCCGTGCAATGTCTTTACGCAGGTTATGGAGACTATTGTATGAGAGGGACTCGGTGATGATCTCAACCTCTGGCTCCCTTGCTGGTTGTGAGGACCCTCCTGGCTGATCCCCATTATCTAGGTGCCTAGTTTCAATCTTAGATTTCCTAGTTTCCACAGGGGCAACTGCTGCTGGCTGTGGCTGCCCCTGTGATTCAGCTGGAACCTGGACAGATACAACATCTACGGGTTCCACTGCAGCACCATCTGACTCTCCCTCTTTAGGGCGGGGGGAGGGTTTCTCACCAGCTGGGGAAAAGTGCTCCTTCAACATCTGGCTGTGCTCCTTCAACATTTGGCCTATATCCTTCACTAGAGCCCCCACCCACTCTGGGTGGTTCATTTCTGCAGTGGGCTGTGGGGCAGCACCAGGCTCTGGGGTAGCATCCCTAGTCCCTGGGGCAGGGGTAGGCTCTGGGGCAACATCCCTAGTCCCTGGGGCAGGGGTAGGCTCTGGGGCAACATCCCTAGTCCCTGGGGCAGGGGTAGGCTCTGGGGCAACATCCCTAGTCCCTGGGGCAGGGGTAGGCTCTGGGGCAACATCTCTAGCCCCTGGGGCAGGTTCTGGGGCAGCATCCCTAGTCCCTGGGGCAGCATCAGGCTCTGGGGCAACATCCCTAGTCCCTGGGGCAGGGGTAGGCTCTGGGGCAACATCCCTAGTCCCTGGGGCAGGTATCAGAGTTGTTATCCAAGCCAATATTCCCCTGTCTCTGAATGCTAAGCAGATCAGGCATATGAGCAACACCAGCCACTGTGTGATGTCATTAGCATTTAAAGCAGATCTGAAATCCTTGAAAACTGGTGGGGTAGCCTCAAAAAACTGGGTGATGGGTTGGGAGAAAATTTCCCTTGCATTCATTACCTCACAGTAAGTACCATTATTGAAATAACCCCAGAAACACGCAGCTAGAGTACGATAGCTCTGGATCCATGTGGCCACTTCCCAGAAAAAATTAAAAACCCATGAATTCCTGACATAATCAATCCACCAAATTAATCGGATAATAGCTACAGCAGCTTTGGTGAGGGGGCCCATATTCTAATAAGGGCTTGCAAATGGGAGAGAGATATCTGTGGCCACATGGAGCCCAAACCAGATTAAACCCGACAGCATGTTACCACTTAAGAGAGCTGTTACTCCTGCCTTAACTCTCCTCTCAGTGCCCTCGAGCCCCACGTTGGGCGCCAGAATCTGTCCTGGTTTGAAGGACAGGTATCTGCCAATAAAGGCAGAAGTTTTCCTTTGAAGTGGAGACCTTAATCCAGTCCCCCCCAGGTATTATAAATGTTCGAATTCAAGACCCTGAGGCAAAGATAAGGGGGTAGGAATAACAGCTCCTTTACTAATATATCTAACCTTACAAACAGAAACAACAGCAGTTATTAAAACTACCAACAACACAGAAATTATAACTCGGTCCCAGTCCTTTCTTTAGCTGTGGGCACCCTCTCTCTCCCCTTGGTCCCGGTGCTGCAGACAGACAAAGCCCGGCTGACCACAGAGAGGCGGGAGGCCGTAGGCGGGAGGCGGCAGCGGCCACGCCCGGTCTCGGGTAGAGCGGCTGGAGCGGCAGCTCCTCGCTCACCGTCTGTGTCCGGGTGATCAGCTGTGTCCGCAGAGGCAGGAGCTGCAGCGGGGCGGATGCAGGGCAGGTGATCGCACAGGGTCTGGCCGCGTGGCTGCAGACGGGCCGTCCTCCTCCCAGCTCGCCGGCAACACGAGTCCCCTCCGAAACAGGAGTCCTCGATCCGGAAGCACGAGAGCCCCTCCGCCAGCCCAGCTCCCACCTACACCCCCCGTCCAGAGCCATCCAAAGTCCTGGGTGCAGCCCAGCCAGCTCCGGCGGCAGGACAATGGGAAAAATTCTCCAAATTGACACAGTAATACAAAAACACTCAACCCCCAACAATAGGTATTAATACAAGAGGTTTATGGAAGTAATGTAGTTCTGTGAAAGTATGTTTGTGAGTTAGTTTAAGGCAGAAAATATTTAGGGGTCTCACTGAAAGCTTAAGCAACTTGACTCCTTGAATTGGTGAAATTACACCAGAAAAAATCATTCATGTACTTGGGTTGTTCTGGTGCTTAAGAAGGACTGGAAGTGTTCAGCAGTACCTCTGCTAGGATTCTCTGGTGGCAGCTTCTGTTTCTTCAGTTTCTATGTATCATTTCATCTTGTTTGTCTTCTCATTAAGTTTAATTTTACTGTAAAAATATTCTATAAATGGAAAACGTGCTTAAGTTTTCAAATTAATGTATAAGAAACAACAGAAAGCAAGCCAGCTAGCTTGCTTCCACATGTTTCATTCTGTATTATTTTCTGTATCTCCTCTCAGGAAACATAAGGACTGAAGTAATTTTAATCTCTTGAGAGAATAACAAGTACAGGGAAAACCTCAAATAGTATAGAAAACAAGAATTCACACAATGTGGGATGTATTTCCAACTCTGCATTTTTTTCTATAAGATTATGGTTTTTTTATTTATTTCTTCCCGCTTTTCTACTGTTCATTAGAGTGTGCTTATGAAAAATGCTTGAGGATTCAACAATGCTTCACGCAGGAGAGGACCTCTGTTGCAGTGGTAAAATGTGAGCTAGCAGACCAGGTGAAAATTGAGTTATAAAAGTATCTAAAAGATAGCAAGTTAATTTTGGGGCTAGAAACAAGCTGCTTTTTGGTTTGGGGTTAATCTGGAATCTCTGTATTCTGTTGCAGAAAAATCGTAGCTTCAGGTTGAGAATCCATTCCCTGTACTTTTAGAATACATTTGGTTTGAAATAAAATTGAGAACTTAATGCACCTGAGCAGAATGGTCAGTCATTTCCTTCAAACAGAATGAAGTAAGAAGGCATAGTCATGCACCTTGCATAAAGCTCAGCAAGCAGTTTGAGGCCTATAATATTTTTCATACTAATGTATTTGTAAGATCTTCATAAAAATAGTATTTTGAGTTGCTGTAACTATTGCTATATATTGTTTTATTGAGTCCTAAAAGTTAGACCTTATTTTATACTCTAGAAATCGTTCAGAAATTCAGTTTTGGGACACAGAGTGATCTTGATTAAATATGAAAAGTGAAGCTGAACCTTTTTTTATAATTAATGTTAGTAGGGAATTAAATTTTTTATGCTTTCCTTAAGGAAGCGCTAAAAGCCATAGAAGAATTGTTTTATATTGTATATATATATCCTATGTAAATATATTTATGAAAACATCAGACCCCCAGAAACTCTGCACAGTCTCCAAAACACCTATCCATAACAGCTGGCACAGTGCTTTTTAGATTAATAGAAATACATGAGAGATCCAAATTACATGACAGCATTCAATGCAATGGATTTTTTTCATTTATTAATGAGCATATTAAGCAAAATGACATTATAAATCATTATATTACATTATTAATCATTAAAAATGTAAATGTATTGGTCAGAGAAATGCTAAATTAGAGACATTCACCTTGGATATTTTGTGTGATTATGATTTCAAAAAGGGGAAACAGGTGGTGTTTAAAATTCAGTGTGCACTTGAGATTCTTGACGAAAGAAATCAGCAAATGAAGCTCTAAGTACTTAGTAAGATTGAAAATATGGAGAATGTGTACTGTGGAGCACAATAATTTGCTGAATGTTTATACTTAGAAAAGTGATTTAATGCAAAGTAAAAACAAAACTCCAACCCTCTCAAAACTCAAATAATTTAATATATTTTAATTGCTGAATTTCTGCTTAGTGTCAAGTTGCATTCATTAATCTTCACTTTATGAGATCTCAGCTAATCACAGAATTCTTAGAATTGGAAGGGACCTGTGGCGATCATCCAGTCCAACCCACCCTCCAATACAGGCTCACCTAGTGTAGCTGACACAGGAATCCACCCAGGTGAATTTTGTGCATTTTCAGGGAGGAGACTCCTCAACTTCCCTGGGCAACTGTTCTAGTGCTCTGTTACCTTCCGCATAAGGTCCTTCCTCATGTTGGGGTGAAACTTTGTGTCTTTTAATTTATGTCCTGTCACTGGACACCACTGCAAAGAGGCTGGCGCCATCCTCTTGACAACTGATTTTGAGATATTTATATGCATTAATGAGATGCCCTCTTAGTCTTCTCTAGTTTAAATAGACGCAGTTCCCATAGTCTTCTCATAAAAGAGATGCTTCAGACCCCTCATCATCTTTGTGGCCTCTGCTCTGCCTCACTCCAATAACTCCTCATCTTTCTTGTACTGAGTGGCCCACAGTATTCCAGATTCAAAAGCTTATTAGAAATCTGATCCATATAAATATGCAAAATACCTTTTTTACCCTGACTGTTGCTCTTGGAGCAGAAATTTTGTACCTATAAATTTTATAATCTTAGAGTATAGATAAATGCTAAGGTTCACCTTTTCCTTTCTGTAAGTAGATGTGAATGAGAGAAAATAAGTTTGAAAGCTCATTTTGACAGGTTAGTCACTGTGTATTTGTATTTAAGGAACTAAAAACCAATTTTGGCGGAAGAATAGGGATTTCAAAAGTATTTAATTCTGTACATAGGATTAACGGTACTTACTCTGATCTAAGTAAATGTGGTCACTGGACCTGAAGCTTCTTGAAATGGACTTTGTCTCTTAAAAAGAAATTAAAGCATGCTCTGTGTTCTGGCAATGTAATTTTAGGCTGTTTGATGTTTAGGCTTTGCTGAAATGGAAATATGTTTGAGTGTTACCGACTTATGGTTACTTTAGCATTGTAATACTAAATATGTCTGTAAGTGTTCAAGGCCAGGTTGGATGGAACTCTGAGCAACCAGGTCTAGTGAAATGTGTCCCTGCCCATGGCAGGTTGATTGGAACTCGATGATCTTCAAGGATCCTTCCAACCCAGGTCGTTTTATGTATGGTTGAGTACCACTTTTTCTGGTATCTCTCAAATCAGAAAATATACTTACTTGATGTACAAAGATTTTATTTTGCTTTTTCCTTTTTTTTTTTTTCAATGAGCAGTTAAGCAATTATAATTTTAAGTTAGACGGATCAAACATCCTAAACTCTTGGTCATAGGTCTGTACCCTACAGGAAAGCATTCAACCAGCTTATCTAGAAGCTGAAGCCAGTTATGAATCTGCAAAATAGCCAGGATTTTGTTATTTAGTCTGAGCTAAAACACCAGCTTTAAATAATTGTAGTACATAAACTATAAAATACCACAAACAAACCAAAACCACACAAAAACAAAGCCAAAGGCAAAAAAACTCATCAAACTCAAGCAGAGGAATTAATAAAAGCTAGATTTTTCTGTCTTGGAGTATTTTGAGATGCCAACTAATTTTCCTTGTCAATTTTAAGGTATAAACTTATTTTTCAAGTGCAGTATTAAAAATATTATGGTCTGACTGGTGATTTGAAATATCTCATCTTTTGGAAAGGCCTCTTTTCTATACCTTACTAAGTGTTTTTCCAAACCAGAACATGTCAGATTTCATGACAGTACTTTAGTAACTGATTGTAGCATATCAAGCACATTAATTAGGATCACATATATTTGTTCATATTTACTAAATGGGTTTTCGATTGCATATACATGTACTGTTTTCCAGCTCTTTATGTCTATGGTTCATTTTACTGGTAATTATATTTCTTGGCCCATAAGAAGAGTCTTCGATGTGTTATCAAGTTTTCTGGCAATAGAAAGTTGCAGCTGAGAAGGATGTATTGATGGAAGTAAACATAAGGAAAATAACATGAGTTCCTCCCTACTTGTGGAATTTTTTTGTGCTCAAGCTTTTGCTTCCTGATTGAGGGTGGGTTAGTAAACAGTGAAGATTTCAAAGTAAATGATATGCAAATGATTGCCTGGCAAGCCATCTGTCCCTAAACTGGGGACCAAGACCTCCAGATTGTGTGACTCTGTAGAGCTAAATACAGACACTCAAAATATCCAAGAGCAGCAGACCATTTAGCAGAATTGTTTTAGATCTGTGCAGTAGCTGCACAGGTTTTATCTTTGCCTACCAATGTAAGCAGACCTTTAAATTTAGTTGAGGAAAAGTTGTCAGGAGAGAGCTGGGTATTGCTGGCCTGGGTCATGATTGAGCAAAAAAAGCCCTATTACAGTTATTTCTGAAGAGAGGTGGAGGAGTAGAAATATCTTGTAACCCTTGTATTACATATGTAGTAAGATTGTGCTGCTATAAGGAAATACTTTATTACTAACAAAAAAAAAAACAAAAACAAAAACAAAAAAACCAAAAACAAAACAAAAAAAAACAAACCAAAAAACAAACAACCCAGCCTGCTTGTCCACTTTGCACATGTCAAATGTTTTTTCTGGTCTTCATTCTGATGGAGGCTTCTAGGGGTTACAGGAATTGTACTCTGTGTTTTAATAAATAAAATTGTGTCCTGGTGCTAACAATGCTACATAGAGAAGTGACAGTGCTCTGCATATAAATGACTCTTCAGTAGACAAGAAAGTGAATATCCCTGAAATGGTCAAGGAAACAGTAGAGGAATCCATACAGTCTGCCTATTCAGTGCTGCTCTGTAGAAAGAATGAATAATGCTAGAATTTGGCATGATCAACTAGGTTCCTAAATGATGTGCTAATTAGGAAAGCAGACAAAACAAGAACTGTAGAAATAAAATGTAATTTTAAACAAAACCACCAGTTGTATGAGTTGATAGTAATGTGGAGGTTTTTTTCTATAAAGAAGTCTGCACTGGGTTTATATGCCATTTAGTTTTTTAAAACTTGTTATTCCTTGGCAGGCATTCTCCAAGGAGGAGATAATCTGCTATTTCATCAATTAGAGTGAGAAATCTGTGCAACAAACATGCCTGCAGTTAGGTAAAAGAGAAAGAGGTTTGTGTGGTAAAGTAGAAAATGAAAAGTGGTACTTTGCTCATTTTTGCTTTTACTGATCTCAGTGGAATTGTCCTTACCTACTTTATTTAGTACCTGCAATCATAAACATGAAGTATTATGTGAAAAAGCACTAGAATAAGACTTACACTATTTCTAGTACAGATTCAATGAAGCAAAGAAAGTGTTGCCCCAAAAAGGTTCTTGTGCAAAAGCCCAATCCACACACAGACTCGAGGTACAGTTTTATTTACAGTTCTGCACAGAAAGAGGGGCTGGATGGCAAATCCACGAAGTCAGCACAACAACTACCAAAACTTTTCACCGTTTATACATTTTAATAAACAAAAGCATTAACGTTCATTGGGATACAAGTTACCTAGTTCTTTTGATAATTTGTTATTGGTCAGTATTTCTCTCACTTCTCATGCTAATTAGTCTGCATGGTCTTTCTGTTTTAAATTGGTTGGTTTCTTGGGTCAGTGGTTGTGATCTTTCCAGAATTACCTTTTACCTCACCAGAGCTGATTCAGCAGAGATGCTGAGTCATCCTTACTAGTTTCTTCCTTATCTTGGGGGTTCTGCCAAATGTCCTTCTGGCCTGTAAATTCTGAATTCTTTGTGTCCACTATCAGTGGTACATCATTGTTCCCAAGCTCTGTTAACCTCCCCCTAGGTCTGAAATAATTGGGGTGGGTCCAGCCCTAAATGGTAGCAAAGTAATTCTGCTAACAAGTAATTTGCCTTTCTAACACCTAAACCTCACTTAGGTCTTGGGAGCTGCTCTCTGTTCCATGGATTAAATCTCACTTCTTGTTGATGAGGGTTGAAAAGTATAAAAGGTATAAATACCAAAATCATCCTTTCTTAAGAAAATTTTACCAAATGAACCAAATTTTGCAGCAAGAGGAATGTCTTTACAAGCACAAATCACAGCTAAAAGAATGTAATGTAAACACCTATTCATAATACTTGCACATCCATTTTTTATTTTATATTATAATCTTTGCAGGGGAATAGATTCACAGAACTGTGCAGTAGGTAGGACTATAAATCACACAAGGCCTAGAAAGAGCATTTGCAGAAATTAATTTAAAAATCTGTTTTGAGATGACTCTAAAGCAGTTACCAGCATCTAGGTTATATAGCCACTACTCATGAAAGCTCAAACCATCTCCTATGCAAAAGGCACTTAAGTATCACTGAGGTTGGACCACAGAATCTCTTTCTGGTTAGATACTGAGGCTTGTAAAGGACAGTTTATCCTAGTACAGAAATGTGTCCTCTCAAATATAAAGTTGGATGTGTAATATATAAATTCCAGGTTTTTGCTGGTGTAGAGGGTTTCTCTGAGTACCTTAAACTGAGAAAACTATACTGAGCAAGGAGCTGTGCTGATGCAGATACAATACCTTATTCCACTTGAATATCTTCTAACTACAAAGAAAAATAGGTAATCTGTGCTTCCAGAAATCTTGCCCGGATTGTCTGTATTTTTTTTCCCCTTGTTTTTCTCAACTTTCCCATCTCACATAAAATCTCAGTAGTTATTAATATGGATGTCAGCTTTCAGGTAGGTACAACTGTGCCATTGATGTAATTTCTTTTATTTCACTTATGATCTCAGTGAAGTAGCTGTTTTCTTAGGTATTAGTATAGCATCTTGGGAAACCTTGATCCTTGTCATACAGGATTTTCATATACAGTAGTACTACTATTTGAGGTAGAAAGAATAACTGCAAATGGAACTTGATAATTATAAACATTCCAGTTGCTTGACAATTCAGTTTCCTATTGAGGGTTCTCAGTGTTTTCTCATGGCTGTCGTTTGCAAGGATTTTTTTCTGTTGTTGATTTGGAGTGGTGTGAGGTTAGAACTCCGGTGCTCTGGGCACTAACTTCGTCAGGTTATCTTCTTAAATGAGCAAAGCAGCTAATAGTTGCTAAAAAGTTGTTTATTGCAGAAGCACATGAGTCTTAAAAGCAAAGTCACAGACATTAAAGTCCATGCTAAGTTTTGGTATAAAGTCTCCCAGATGGAAGCAGAAGCTACTCCCAGACGTTCTGGTGGGGCTGCTGTTGCTGGGCAGCTCCTTTCTTCTTCTCAGGTAAATGATGGCGGCGAACAAAGCAAAGCAAAAGCAAAATGGCAAAAGCAATGATAAAAAGCACCAAGTCTCCCCAATGCATACTCTTATATAGAATCCTCCCAACAAGCTAAGACACAAACTTGGACCACCATTCCTTAACCTATTAGAATTCTAGTTTCTTAACACTCCAGGTTATGTATAAACTGTGCATATGGTCTATCTTGTTCTATCTGAAAAATGTAAGCAATATTCTTATTTTAGCTCTATTGTGTCTAAAACTACGTTCCTGGAGCCTCCACTGAAAACACTAGTGTGTTTTTCAACCTTCACTAGAACTCACATTGCTACTCTGGCATTTGAAACCTTTCACTTACTAAAAACATTAGAACTCATACTAAAACTTAATTACTGACTCACTTACTTATCCTAAAATTTTAATTTACACCTCTACCTTATGTCTGAGTGGCTTAATATACTTCTATCCATCCACAGGCTTTAATTCAATCCCAGCACCCTGATTTCTCCCTGAAGAATTCACAGAGACGCCTGACTCACTGACTCCAACAGAGTGGTTGTTTTCTTTTTTAAACTAGCACCTAATTAAAAATTAAGGCCTTTTTAATGGTTTGGGGTTTTTTAATTGTTATGAAAATACGGTAGTAGCCTGTGTTGGTTTCATGTGCTAGGGGGGAGGGGGTGGAGCTGCCTGAGGGAAGCTGCATGAGGCCAAGGGGTAGGAGGGGCTGTCCCATCTCTGAAGGCTTCCCCTGTGAGCTGCAGGAACCAATCAGAGAGCTGATTTAGTAGTGGACAGCTCAGGAAACCAATTAAAAGTTATTTTGCTTTCACAAATCACAGTGGATGGAGTTGGCTAACCCTCTTTCGGCTTCCAGCTCCGGGGTGGCGCGGTGGCCTCTGGCTGGGGCACCGACTCCCGGTCTGGCTCCGGGCTCGGCGGGGGCCTGGCCCGGCACTGGCTTTGCAGGGAGCTCCTGGCCTGGTCATGGCCTGGGGGCCCCTGGCTCTGCATGGCCCTTGGCCCCGGCTGCATGGCTCTGGCACCGGCTGCATGGTCTGGCCCTGGCCGCATGGCTCCGGCATGGCCTCAGCCCTCCTGGCCCCCGGCTTGGCTTGGCTCGACTCTCCATGAGGCAGAAAAGGCCTCCAGCTGCCCATGTGGCTTCTTCACGATCTAGATACAATTTTTACTCTTTTTAATGCCTGGATAAGATTCTTGCTCTTCTGAGCTCCCCTGAATGAGAAGAAATAAAGCATGGAGTCCATAGAGGTCAGCGGAATGAAGATAAAGTTCCTGATGGAAAGAGATTGAAAAGATGCATCTGATAAGTAGCTGAATACCTTTTTTTGTGGGGGATTGTGACTTTACTAAAATTCCTTTAAACTGTGATATATACTTGGGGAGGATGGGTGCTTAAGAAGAAGACTTTTTGCCTCGGGGAAATTGGAGCTCTCTGATTTTGGGACTGGAATATGGACAGAGACACTTGATAGAGAAAGAGATGAAGAGAATTTTGTTTTTCAGCAGCCTGCCTTTAAAAGTGGTACCCCAAGTGTGCATCATAACCCATAGCACAGCTCTGGAAGGACTGTGAAAATGGGAGGAGAGTCATAATCTGCAATATTTTCCCAGGCGGATGTAGATTGTGAAGGTGAAGACATCCCCTAAGCCTAAACTGAAAAAAAGGAACTTTTCTTTCTTCAGTGAACTGAAATGATTATTTAAGTACATAACTGACTGAAGTGTTCTCTGTATGTTGTTGTTAAGGAATGTGGGATGAAGGAAGGGGGAGGAAGGAACAATCTAGGAATCTTAATCTGAATTTTTTTTGTGTGTTATTAATGAATTTCTTCTTATATCCTTTTAAGTTTTCAGCCTGCGTTGTCTTTACTCCTAAATCCTATCTCTAAAAGAAATTAAATATATTAAAATTGGCAAACCCAAGTCACACCATGACATAGCCTCTAAAGGAAAGTAATAGAAATGTTATTGAAACAGTCTTTCCTATAATTTTAGTATATAGGGAGATAGAAATCCTGAAAATTTAGGAATAACATTCAGTGCATGGGCTTTTTTTGCCAAGGTTACAAATTAGTAATCTTCCTCAGTGTAATTATTTTAGAAGTCAATGGCCTTTGACATGCAAGGACACTATTTTTACACATCCTTTATGAAAGAGCTCTTATCTAGTGGAGCTGTTATTTTACCATCAGCTTTTGCAAGCTGGAGGAAGATGACTGCTAATCCTAAACACAGTGTTGAAATATTCTTCACTTACCAAAAACTTCATTCTGAAAAGGACACTTCGTTCTTTTTTATCACACTTGATGAGGTTATTTTAGTAAATATGGTAGTCCAGTTGATAGCAAGACACCCAATTCCTATTCTCAGCTCTCTTACAGATCTGCTATATAACCTTGAGAAAGTTACTGCACTTACATATGCCTCTCTAAGCCTCTTGTCACTTGTGCGACTTACCTATCAAATGTGTTGGGCAGAAATAATGACTTTCCATAGTATATGGAGTTGAGCCTTTCTTATAAGTGCCTAAATAGCAATGGCAGTATTTCAGTCCTATGGGCCCTACTGTTGTGCAAATAATAACAATATCAATATCAATAACAATATTAATATTAATAACAATATAAATATAAATATTAATATTAATATGATAACGATAGCAATAATAACAATAGTAAAAATAATAGAATTTTAGATGGTGAGGTGGAAAGAATACATGAATTGTAAGTTTTCCACAGTAAATTATAATGGAGACTTTATCTTTTTTACTGTATATATAAGAAATAGTTCTCTTTCCCTTGTTTACCTGCAAACCTCAATTATCAGAAAACCAAAATCGGAAATTAATAGCTTTAATCTCTAAGGCTCGGAAATAACAATGCATTTATCAATGAAGCACTTTACTCCATTGAAGATTGTGCCTCCTTTCTCCAATTAAATTTTCATTATCTTTGAAAAATTATAAACTTTGCTTAAATCATGGACTAGACAAGACAAATGTTTTCAGTGTACTCTTAGTATGATATATATATGTTATATATGTCTTCAATGTACACCTTTCCTGAAAAATCTCTTGAGTTCTAGCTAGTGTTTGTTTTAAATTCAAACTGGTTGGTCAATAAGACTAATGCAACTGTATTAGTGAGAAGTAGTTAACTGTGGTACCTCATTAATAACAAAATTGACTAGACTTTACGTAGGTTTTAAAATAATGTGCTTCTTTATGGATTTGTCCTGACTAAGTTCCACCCCTTATCTTTCTGGGATCTAAATGCTTAAGTACTACAGGTAACACTCTCTCTAGTAAAATATCAGTCAGTAATCTCTACAAAATAGATGTAGTTTTGCAGGTGTACAATAATAAACTCTTCTCTGACTCAAGGTTTGTTCTATCAATTCTAGTGCCTAATCTGCCTCCATCAAATTATTGATACCAAAATTCCTTCAAAAAAGTTTATCAGTGAATGACAGAAAATTCTTGTTTACTCTGAGATGCTCTCTGATGTGTATTCGCCCTTTTTTTGGGGTCATTAGTCAACTTCTCCTTGAGCACACCAAGACTACAAAGTCTTTGGTCATTTTGTTATTGATGTTCTTGCATGAGAGTAGAGGGAAATAACATATGCAACCAATATACCATGATAGTGCGGAGTCCAAGTCTGTGCTGCCTGTCAGTTCAGCTGAATGTAGTTAAAACAAAACCCACTCAGCACAAACAGAAGTTTTTTGTGTTTCATGAGCAAGACAATAATAGGTAGCTTCAAAAAACCCCACATAAGTAGTTCATACAGCAGTTGTTTTCTAATGCAAATAAAAGCTTGCATTTGCATCCTGAAACACGGAAAGCTTCAATGAAGTTTGGAAGTTATGACTGATGCTCTAGAAGCAGAGGTAAAGAATTGTCTTAGGTTGCAATGCAGGATGTAACCAAAAGTATGTATTCTACCACCATCTGTTAAAACCAAGTGGGGCAGTCATCTTTATCACAACCCATCCTTCCTCCAGGAAGGTATAATCTGCTAATGGGCCATTAAGTCCCATTGTATGACTATTAAAATTACATCATCCCATTGGGAGATGCTCCAGACGAGAAATTCCAGAAGAAAACTAAACCTTTCCACATCATCACTGAACGTTTGGAGGAAAACTGCACCCTTCTACAGGACCACTTCTTCAACTAAACCACATCTGGCGCTCCAAAAAAACTGCAGCCACCATTTAATCGAACTGCTACCACCACCCTGTCTGATGGGGTATCAGGTTGTATTCTGACTCTGTCAATGTTTTGGGTTTGTTCTTTGTAATGCTGTATTTCTATTTTAATTTTCCTAGTAAAGAACTGTTATTCCCATATCTTTACCTGAGAGCCCCTTAATTTCAAAATTATAATAATCTGGAAGGAGAGGGTTTACATTCTCCATTTCAAAGAGAAGCTCCTGCTTTTCTTAGCAAGCACCTGTCCTCCAAAGCCAGGACAAGAATGAAAAGAGCAGATCAAGGTAGGAGCTCAGAATGCAGATTTATTGAAAGGAGAAATCCTCTCATAAATTTCCATCAGAAGAATGACTTATCTAGAATTATATATATGTTATATATATAGATATGACATATAGGTATAATGGCCGTTTTAGCATATGTATTACCAACTTTGAAAAAAGCATCAGCTCTTGTTTTTTTGTAAATGTTTATTAGTCTCTGAAAAACATAATTTTCTAGGTGAAATACAACAATGCTTTAATCACTTCTGCAAATTATAAAGGTTTTTCTCATTTCTGGACATGCTAGGTATGAAACACAGCTTACAGAATAAGCAAATTATTGCTTGTGAATACTGTATATGCTGGATCGCTTCCAAAGATCCAGCTTCTATAATTTCAATTTATGTTTGAGCACCTTTTCTTACAGAAATGGCTAAGCATCTGCTATAAGCCACCTGTGATGCATGATACAATTTTCCTGTGGGTGGTATGAAATGGAGAGGAAGCTTTGGGATGTTTTCCAAGCATATTAACATTTTCCCAATGCCTGCAGATTTGTCCTGGTCTACTTGAAAGCTGGAATCACCATCATTTTGTGCAAGTTTTAAAAAAGCCCACAATATTATAGTAATTTCTTAGAGTCAGGTAGAGATGATGTAAGAGAAAGGTTTCATGTGCAATTAGAGTTTATCTTACATTGAGTCAGTTTACTTTGAAAGGAATGAAGGACTGATCTGTTTGGAAGGTATTTTCATAAGTAAGAAAGGCTTTAGTCTTGTCCAGTGCATAGCAATAATAATGAATAATTATTGCAAGGCAAATTATTGACTGAGTAGATGAAAATTCTGCACTTGACATTAACTGAATACCACCATCTAGACGATAATGCCCTGATAATTATTTAGAGATATGGTTTAATTTAGATAATTTACAGTCAATTTTATTGAAGGTGTGTAGTCTAAGTTTCTAAACATAAATGGATTTTTCTAAGTTTTCTTACTAGCATTCTGTCAACACAGGAATAAGTGCAGATCCTTGCTAATTATATGGTCACGTAAGTAAAATACTAGTGAGAGCTATTATATTTCTCATTTCAAACTGAAAACAACAGTATTAAAACTGCTTATAATTGTTCCGAAATCTGTAAATCTACACTTAGTAGAGCTGTGTGTGCACTGCATGCAGTACTGTAATGATTAATTTTTCCTCTCCATTATCTGCCAATTCAAATTAACAGGCTGTTAATTAATCTATCATCTATTATATGTAATGCAATGGAACAATCCCTTAATCTGAGAAGCTAGCATGTTGTCAGCCTGAATATCCTTCAACTGATTTAATTAGCAAAGCTCCATGTTGATCACCTTGTGATTAAACTTTCAGATTGTGTGAGGAAAAAAAGAATCCCTTTACAAAATAAAAAATTAGAATTAGGCCTGTGACAACAGTAATTTACGTGGCTGTTTTAGGAAATGTGTTAAACAGTTAATGAATAATTCACCTCTAGTTTTGTCTAACATTTATAGATTTTAGTAAGCTTTCCCATACTAAATTGTACTATTTCTTACATATTTATTAGTAGAAAAGGGCTCATTAGCAAAATATATTCATTAATATCTCTTACAAAGACTAGCACTATGTTTTCTGTGATTCATATATTTCCAAATATTATTCCTTACATATATATACATATATAGATAGTACATGTGTAATTATTACCTCTGAGATGCAGAAAAAACTTTCTATGGACTAAGATTATTTTAACTATTTTGCTCAATTCTGTGTTCAAAGTTCTCCTTTGGAAGTGTTTAATTTTCAGGAATATGAGATGGACTTGGGCGTGCTGGTGGATGAGAGGCTGTACATGGCGCAGCAATGTGCACCAACAGCCCAGAAAAGCCAAGCGTATCCTGGGCTGCATGCGAAGCAGCATGGGCAAGCAGGTCGAGGGAGGGTCTTCTGCCCCTCCACTCTGCTCTGGTGAGATCCTACCCTGAGGACTATATCCAGCTCTGGGATCCCCAACAGAGGAAGGACATTGACCCATTGGAGTGAGTCCAGAGGAGGTGACCAAGTTGATCAGAGGGATGAAGCAATTCTCCTATGAGGAAAGACTGAGAGAGTTGGGATTGTTCAGCCTGGAAAAGACAAGACTTCGATATGACCTTACAGCAAGCCTTCCAGCCTCTCAAGGGAACTTGAATGAAGGATAGAGAGAGACTTTTTACAAGACACTGGAAAGAATTGAAAATGAAAAACAGTAGGTTCACATTAGATATTGGGGGGAAAAAATCTTTACTCTGAGGGTGCTGAGGAAAGAGTTGCAAAGAGAAGCTGTGGATGTCCCATGCCTGGAAATGTTCTATCCCTGGTTAAATGGATCTCCCCTGGCCTAGTGCAACATAGTCTAGTGAAAAGTGTCCCTGTCCATGGCAGGGAGCTTGAAACTAGATAATCTCTAAGGTCACATCCAACCTAGGCCATTCTATGCGTCTATGAATATTGGAGCCAGATATAGTTGCTTCTTCTTAGTTACTGCTCTTCTATCTGGAAGATACCAAGCCCTTCACATTGCTGCATTGAATGAAAGATTTCTGAGCCAACAGAAATCCTTTCCTGGATTGCTACTTCCTCAGCATATCGGAAGACCCATTTTCTCAAAGTCTGCCTTAACTTTCTCAGGGAGATGCTCTGGGCCCTTACAGTAGTCAGTAACATGTATAGACAGCAAAGTGTGTATCCATGAGACAGATCTCTCCTCCTGCACATTATGCCATAGTATTGCTGCTTTATTGCACCCCAGGCAAGTTTCCTGGCAGACTAGAAATAGTATTTGGTGGCTTATTGACTTCTACTCTTTATTCCAATTTCTTTGCAATTTCCTCTGTAAGGTGGAGTTTTTTTGCTTCTTGGGGGGTTTTTGCTACCTGTTGAGTGACGTGAACATCTCTTGGCTGAATGCACAAAAGAAACACATTACTTTGCTTTTCTGGGAACTTTTTCTTTTGCCTTTCAGGCACATGGTATAAGTCAAATATTCACATATGGTTCACATTCGAAAATTTCCATTTAAAATATGAATAATTTCTAATGTTGGAAAGGTTACTCCTACTTTACAATTAAACTATGGCTTTAAAATCTTTTCAGTTTCAATTGAACTAAACTGAGGAACATGCATTCACCACTACCACAAAGAAAAGATAAACTATGAAGACTTTATGTTGCATGTAACCGTATTTGTTGACAGAAAGATGAAATATCAAACATATTTTAATAGTATAGTGCAGCTTTTCTGCTTTGATGCTGCAGTTTAAATTAACATTTGAAATAATCCAGCCCATATAATATTATGTTAATTTGTCTCAGCAAGTTAGATTTTATAAATATTCCATGTATTTGTAAATGGTGGGAGAAAAGTAACAGAAGTATCTCATAGAAAATACGGAAAGTGTAATTTCCTCTGACTGTGATGGTTACACATCATCTACATGATGTAGCCTTTTTTTAGCTTTTATTTTCCTAATATTGGGGCAGTCATAATAACCAAGACATGCTACATGGGAGGTGTGAATTAAGGTATGCTTGTTACATGTAAAAAGCTCTCATAGTTGGAAAAAGCACAACTGAGAATGTGCTAAACTGGGATGTTTTAACAGATTAACATTTATTATATATTTTTTAATATATTGCTTATTATTTTGCTGATCTCAGATTTGGTATTAATTGTTTAATTTGGGAATTTGAACATAATGTACAGTCAAAATAAATCCACTGTACCATAAAAATATACAGAACTAATACAAGCAATTTTTTCTGTCTGCATTTATCTGAAATGTGAAGAAATAAGCTAAGTATATGCAGGTGTGAAGAAATTAAATAGTGTGCAGTTCATACAGCTGTATTTAACCAGAATTCTTTGGTTTCATTTGGTGTGTACAAACTAAGTTGTGTTTGTGAATCAGTAGTAAGACTCACATCACATGAAACACTGCTCCTAAGGTTTTGTGTCGTGTCACATTTCACTGCATCACTCAGATAAATGGATATTCTCATTTAGGTTTGTGGTTGTCCAGGGTGTCTTATATGGGGAATATTGTTCCCTTATGAATTTCCTTTATTTTTATCCCATTCGATAGATATTTTCTTTCTGTTTTTAATTTTCCTTTTGGCAGGGTAGTGCAATGGTAGCTCTTAGACATGTAAATATACTAGAAATATTGAACAATGACTTCAAAATAGCATATTCATATGAATTCAGGGAAAAAAATAGGAGATCAGAACTTTTCTGAAGAGTAAAGAGACCCTAAATAGAAACTTCTTTCTAGCCTTTTTAAGCCACCCAGGTATTTCAGGGGAATGTCTGTTGCCCCAGTCTCCCTATCCTGCTTCTTTCTAGGGATTGTCTTGTATCTGAGACATTTTAACAAGTTGCAAAATACTTCTGAGTCTTCCTTTTAATGGAACTTAATAGATCCCAATAACAATGGTTCCCAACAGTTCCTTAGTTGCTACTCAGTAGCATGGGTGGATAGGGAGCAGAAATAGTAGACTAAATAATTATTTTAATTAATTGAAGTACTGTAGGTGGAAGTTGTTAAATAAATGCAGTCCTATATTCTTCCTGCATTGATTTAATCTTGTTCTGCAGTTATCATTCCTTCTTACAAATATCTTAAAGCTGCCAGGGCTGTTTAAATTCTTCATCCTATTTGTATGGCAGGAGATGTCATCTTCATTGAATGCCTAACTTCAAGCTTTATTGCAAAAATAATTTCCTCTCTTTTTTTTTTTTTGCTTTTTTTTCAGTTAGAAGATCCAAACATCTCCTATAATATTCTCATCAAGATAGCTTCCTTCATTCTTTATCTAGTATAGGACCTAAAGTTCAAGTAGGATTTAATTCATTAGAATTACAACTTCTTATGATATGCTCCCACACCAGTTCTTTTTGTTGTCTGATGTCTTGGTTTCATACAGTTTAAGTGGGGGAGAGGGTAGGCACTCTAACATGAGTTACCTCCCCTTAGTTTTAATCAATAGCTTTCCACAAATACTAGGAAATGAAAGTGGGTGCAAGTGAAAAAAATGTCAGTATACAAACAAGTTTAACAGCAACACTCAAAGAATAACAGTAAATAATCACAAGATGGAAAATTGCTAAGTCTCACACACTCCCCAGGGTTAAAGAGAAATCAAAATGATGGAGTGACCCCTTCACCAAGATGTTGTCCTTCACAGACACCCATGTGTGGGAAAGTCAAAGTGAAAATTGTGGCAGGTCTCACCTTTCCAATCCCCCTGCCTTCCTCCATCTCTCTGTCAGAGGCTTTTCTGTCAAGAAAAGCAGCCAACACACCTGGTAGCTGGAACTAGGTCAAGCGCTAGAACTTACAGAGGCAATTCACCTTCTTCTCAGCAGAACCAGCCAGTTGGAGCGACTCAGAATTGAGTGGGGCCATTCCACTCCAGGCACAGTGCTTCAGCTGCAGACAGGCACTGCTGAGATTTGCCTTGTGGCAGCTGAATATGCAAGAGAGAAACAAGAGATAGCATGGGAACGTGGTGGTGGTGTTGGTGATGGTGGTGGTAGTGGATTGAAGCAGCGTTTCCGCATTGATCAAAGACCAAAAGGCAAGAAAGGGTCTGCTTAGGCAACTCCAACTGTTTTAAGGGACCAGAAAAACCACGGCCCTTGCAGTTATATACTAGCTATGGTGCTGGGTCTTAAAGAGACAGTAACAATTTTTGGGCACAGATAGATATAGAATACAGTAACATTTTGGGTTACCCAGGAGATCTGGGAAGAGATGTTTTGTGTTTTCAGAATTATTCACATACCTTTCTGCTGTGTGAACTGTGCATTAGCAGTCGTAGTGCAATATTTACAATGCTAAAACAGTAATACTTTATTAGTCTAAGTACTGAACTTTCTAGGAATTGCATCTATTTGTCTATTCTAAAAAATCCTGGAAAGTTAGGACTTTTCTCTTTTGTTTTCCCCATCTTTTTCAATTTATGTGAATATTTTTTCATAGATTTCACAGAATCTTCAGAGTAAGGATTAGAATAATTAATTGTGACTAGCAAATAATGCTAATTTTCTACATAAATTTTGAACTGTCTGAAATGTCAAATTCTCATTTGTACTAACTACTACATAAACATAAGCCACATATTCACCCCTACTGGGTCTGGCTAGAGACTTTAAATATAATTTGGTTCCAACCTTATCCACCATGGCTGCTAATGTGTCTGGTAATAGAGATAAGGTTGAACTCTGTTGGTAAAATTGGATTTGAAATTTCCCTAGGCATTCTCATTTAAATTAATTGAGCCATAAAAAGCACAACCATTTGCTACTGTAAATTACATTAATGTAACTGTAGAAAAGACATTAATTTTCTCAAAAGTATTTAAAACCTATTTTCCTTTCTACTTTATACATTTAATGTATTTTAATTATTTGTTATTACCGTTTTGTATTAATTTAGAATTTCCAAGATATCCTAGGTATTGTGTAATTATGTTACTTTTCCATCCCTTTGTAAAGGTTATTCTTAGATGATAGAATTTTTTCCAAATGGTTCAGGAAAAAAATTTCCTTAAATACTTCAGTGAAATGTGGGGTAAAGCTTAAAGTGAAGTTTACAACACTTTGAAGCAGTATTGAGTTTTCTTCAGTTGTGTTTAATGTCACTGGGAGGACATTAAAGGAGATGCCTACAGTTGTAGATTTCATGATACAAAGTATTTTAAGGGCATCTCAGTGTAGAAGGAAGACCTGCTTCATACAAGTGGCTTCTGCAGATGAAAAGACTGAATCTCTTGGAGTTTCATGTGTTTTGGGGGATTTTTTTAGTGGTACTTTTACTTGAATAACTTGGAAATTTTACTGTAAACACTTCATTTTAGGGTAAATAACTTTTATTCTGTTTTGTTTAGTGTAAGTAATTTTTATGCCTTTATTTTGGCTTACACAGTAGTTTTTTTTTCTTTCATTGTCTCTGTAGTCTTAGTACTATTTCATTACCTCTCAGTCTTTTCTCCAGTAAAAGTCAGGTTTTTTTCTTCAGGGATATGTAGGTGATATCATCAACCTCTTCACAGCAGGCCTCTATTCCTTTTGCATACCTGAGTGCCTTGTGTTCTGCATTCAGGGACACGTGGGAAGTCACTACGGCAAAACGGCAGAACTCTTCCAGAGAACTGCTGCTCCTGCCTCTGCCCGGGACTTATATTAGGGAGCTGCTTCTATTCAGGACTCTATGGCAGAAAGCTTTAACACAGTCTTTATAGCTTTGGACTCTTTGAGACTGATGTGCCTTTACAAATAAGCAACTTTACAACAACCAACAACTGCTCATGTCTCTTTAAGATCTAAACCCATAGCAATCTCGACAACAATTTAGCTGTTGTTTTTTGGAGGAGTTTTAGTGTTAACTAGGATGGTGAAAAATGTCCATCATGTATAGCAAATCCACTACAGTACATTGTCCCTGGCTGGCTTTACTTGAGTTAATTTATTTAAAAGAATTTTTAGAAAGAGAGAGAGAAAGCAAAATAATTCCTTAGGTCATATGTAAGGTTGATAGCTCATATGTTGAAAGAAAGGCAGTGCTGCTATGCTTGGACAAATTTACTTTTTTATGTTCCTAATCTGAGATAAAACAGTAGATATGAACTTTTCAGATAAGAAATTCAAGGTGAAGATCTTATTCAGATGATTGTAATAAACTTTTTTTATCACTTCTCTTTTTTATGCTGTGCATTGAAAGGAGTAATAATAAAATTGTTCTACAGAAAAAGATCCAGTTCTCTAGGAAGGACTCCTGTTCATGTCATGAGGTGAGAATACCATGGAGACAGAATGTCTGTATTCTAAGTTAGAAAACTGGCATCTTCAATTTTACGCTGAATTGTAGTCCCATTTGGAAGAGGGAAAGTCTTTTTTGTGTCTGTGACTAATAGAGCTTTGTATAGTAATATTAGGTACAGCTCATGGGTTTTATGTCGATACAAAGTAAGTATAAGTCCAAGCTGATGGTGCATAAGCATGGAAAATCTGCTTGTATGAGTGTATAACTGCTTGCACGAAGTAGAGAATAATAGAGGTTGTTTTTCTTGCCTATTTATTTCTTAGTGATTTATTGAGACCTTTCTTATAACCCTTTCTGTTCCCAGTATTTCTTCTGCATCACAGTTCTGCAGAGGAAAGATCTGTCTGCAAAAGACACATAAGCAGTTTTGGACCCATTCCCAAGGCACTTTTCCTGAGTCTCTTCAGAAGATAAAATTCATAGCCCTCTGCATTCCTATCACTTAGCTTTGAGAAGTTTGAGTCAGTATGCCTTCTGATAAAGTGCACATTCAGGCCATATCCCTTCAGAGTGGGTGAAAATTATTACAAACCAAAATACTTCTCCTGAAGCATGTAAACAAATTTAAAATATCTACTTACTTTCAGTGATATGTGAAAACAAATTGTTTATTAGTGTTTGTTTCCAGTGTTTTTCTTGTTTTGTTTTTTTTAATCCTCTTCTGGGGAAAGGTTTCTCAGCAGCAGGCTCATAGATGCAAGTTGTTCACTGATAGTAGAATTAAAAATACAGCACTATGGGATAGTTTCCAGTTTTTCAACTTGAATCAAGAAATTTGCTTTCTTGATTTATCCTAGCTTTCTATCATGTGTATTTTCTGGAATGACTAAACCTTGAAATTATTTTTGAGCTGAACTGTGTTTTGTAGTCTTACAACCGTCTCTTTTTGAGTTCCATGATGCTTAATGATTGAAATCTGTTAAAGGGGGCTTGCAAGTCTTTTCGTCTCTGGTTGATCTGTTATGGTTTCCTCATCTCTACTGCAAATTCCTGGAAGTGCCGATCAGCATCACAAATGGTGCCAAAAATATTTGAAATATTTGTTTCATGAGGCATTACGTGCAAGTTTCTGCACTGATGAGACGTATGTGCTTCCATAGGAAAATAGATGCCATCCCCTCCCAAATTTTTCCTCTAAAATGGAGCACAATGTCTGTGATTTTACTCTCTTCCAGCATTCTTTGGCTTGCTGTACTGCTCAATTTTTTTTACTATATCTGTATTAACTCCTTGACTGTCTTTTAAATGGCAGTTCTGCTTAAAGATGAGGTTGAGATTTCATAGCTTCTCAAAAGTATAGATACCTTTTTTTTTTTTTGTGAAGATGATTTTATTCATAGACTCACTGTCCTTGATAATTTACCTTTTAAAAAACTATAGAGTGGTCAAGTGTACTAGATTATTTAACTTGTACTTATTACTGTGTCAAACATTTGCTACTTTACCCCTCTGACCTATATTTTTTGATACTGGGTCACCTAATTGTTGCTGCATTTTGTTTTGCATGAATTGTTGTGAATTGTACTGCTCATGCATGTGTATGATCTTAAAAATTACATTACAGTTACATTATTTTCTGGTACTAGAAATAATGGCATTTCCTATACATTGTTGTTTTTCATTAACTGGGATATAGAAGACCTTTATCTGAAAGATAAAGAATGGCAAAAATCTCTTCATCGCTTCTGTTTTGCCAGGTGAAAATTTGAAAACATTTTTATATTTCCCTACATGTGCATATTAATTTCAACAGGAGCTTAATAAATACTCTGATAAAGTCTTCAGATCACGATTCAAAAGTTTAATTACCAATTACAAATAGAGCAAGGTCTATTTTTGTGGGGAGCTCCTTTTTCTGGGTTTTTTCTTTAATTCATTGGGAGATTTTTTTTGTTTGATTTGGTTTGGTTTGGTTTGGTTTGGTTTGGTTTGGTTTGGTTTGGGGAGAGAGGGCAGCATATAGTAAGTGTAATAATATTTTCAATATGGTCCTGTAATGTGGAGACCCAAAAGAAGTTTTCCCAGCTAAGAATTGTAACCCCTGTTCTGTTCCCTAAGCCCTCTCACTGTCCGTTAACCCTTAGGTCACTCCCACCCTAATTCCCTGTTGGTCTTTTACCCTAGCCCACCCCTCTAGCACCCTGTGTAATTTAGCAATTGGTCCCTGGGGCTTTCCCCGCCCTGCTTATCCCATGTACTTTAGCCTGGACTCTCCGAGCTCCAGAGCCTTTGCTCCCTGAAACCCAAACCATGCGTGGCTGAAATAAACATCTTTAAAACCCTGCAAAGGCCTTCCTGCTCTTTCACCCCAAGCAACATCATAAAAGCATCACTGTAACTAAAAAAAGACAGGACAGCACTATGTTTCTATTTTTAAAATTTATTTGGTATAAACACAGATATTTTTACTTCAGTCGTTCATAAAATGTATTGAAGTGTTTGAACTCCACTGTACTTCTTTCTATTGCAGAAGCTCCTACATGGTGTTATTTTATTTCCTTTTAAAAATAGTATGAAAATATGCAACTATCATCATTGCCTGAAGGGTGTATGTATATATGCATCCTCATGCATTATTTTAATTTTAAAAGACTCAAAAAGAGTTTCTTACATGGCAGGGTTCCCATTATTCTGTCTCTCATATGTCCATCACTATGAAAATAATGTGCTGGCAGATTCTTCTTGTTGCTATAGTCATTTTTATTAAAAGTAACTTACAGTCAGTACTCAGGGTAGGCATGGCACTAGAAGTGAAAACAGCCTATCTTCTGTAAGACAATACTTTGCCTTACTGCTGTTGGAGTTCTGTTAAGACCAAGAATACTGTGTCATGTAAGTAATTGAATACATTAGTACTTTTGTAATTCTGTCATGTACAACCTGATATAAATCTGGCATAAATAGATGCAAAGTTAGACCTTAAGTTAGAAAAAATCAGAGCTACAGATATTAATCTAGATATTTTTATTGCATGATCACTGAGCAGCTCACTATAGGTCTTTACTGAGTGGTAAGAGTAATTGCCTACTGAGAACTCTTGATTGTCTGGATTATAAGCCAAAACAACTAACTCTCTAAGCAAACATGGTTTTACACCACTGCACTTGTGTAGTGTAAATAATGAAATAGATGAATAATCTGCATTTTAACAAAATGTTAATTCAGCAGGAAATCTATCTGCTACTATCAATATTTAAATTACTTGAAGAATATGGATTTGTGATTAATGCACAGTACTTGAGGCTTTTTAATTGATGAAGAGATGGATGCTATGACCTCTTAGATTTTTTTTATCTGGGCAAAATATAAAATACTGCTTTAAAAATGGAGCAGTAGCAATGGCTTAAGTTCATGCTAGCAGTCCTTGTAACTGTGAAAACTATAGGGACTTGAGAAGCTCTGAAGTTTACAGCCTTTATGGATATTCATTGTTGGAAATGTTTGTTTAAAACCACGAAAAAGGCCTAAACAAAAAACTGAAAGGAAAGGAAATCTATTACATTTCCATTCTAAAGTTGTATCCTACTATTTATCTGTTGCATTTCAGTATAATATTAAAAAAGATGTTTAATCTGCAGAGGACCTAGTTATGAAAGCAATGGCTTTAAGTCATTGAGAGCCATCTATAATTTAAAAAATAATAGAAGAAACTCCCTGAGGAATCATCTGAATCATATTTCTAGAGAGAGTCTATTTTTCAGAATGAGAGGGACAAGACTAAAAAACTAGAAACAAGCTTCCCAGCAGTAGGATCTGTATGTGGTGATGTGTGTGTTTTGGTATTTACAAGCTCTAACAATCAGATTACTTCAGAGTGAAGTTCTTGATGCCTCACTTTGCTTCCTAGATATTAAGAATTTTTTTTTTTTATATTAAGGTGTATCTTTTTCTAATTTATGATAGGATGTCAGGATGTTCTGATTGACTTTGGTTGTTTCCTAGGTAAGTGACACCAACCGGTTTAAATATAGCCTTTGGCTCAGAGCTTGATGGCGTGCTACAGCTCAGTAATGTGCTTGATGAACATTTTAAGAAAGGATCAGAGTTATAGCTCCAGATATAATTAGCATATCTTTGCTTCCCTAGGAGGAGGGAATAGCAGCAGCATAACGTTATCTTGTTGGTTTTGTGGTGTACGGCTTAGTCTGTTAAAGGTTGTCACTGGCCAAAACGTCAAAGAAAAAATACTGGAATAATGTAAAAAAGTCCCTGTATGTCCTGTCTTTTGTGACTTGTGGGAAGTGTTAGGTCAGACAGCCATTTTGAAACATGTATGAGGATGTAGACTATTGTCTCTAGGAAAAAATATTTAGAGATATCTATGTAAAATCTCACCTTTCAAAATCACTAGCACCACCTTTTGGGTGCTCTTAGTTTAGTTGCTGGTTTTGGTTCCGACCCTTTATTTTCTTTTCTTCCATCTCTGTATGTCTTTTAGACAAATGTTTTTTTAACTTGAGTTCATACTTTTAAGGGACTGAAAAAGGAGAGAGAAACTTGAAGAAATTAAAATCACTAATTCTAACAATGTGTATCTGCAGTTTATTTGTCGACATACATATTAATTTGACCCTGCTGTGAGATTAATAATATAAAGTGCTGCTTATCAAATTTTGAAAATGCTATTTCTGCATTCAGAGCCACACAGACCAGGGTACTTTAGCAGATTCTTTAGCAGAACTGATAACATTTGCTTTGAGTTAACCTTAGTTGATAGTTCTGCAAATCGTCCCATTCAGAAAAACGGTGTGTTAAATTTACAAGCAAGTCTTAAAAGGAGTTGGGAATTAGAAAAAGAAATTGGAGTTTTATTGCAATGTTAAGTACGATGGCTGAATTAACTTTTTTCTTTTTTTTTTTTTTTTTACTTATAATAAATCTGTTTGATTTTGCACATGGCTTCTAAAATCTTTCTTTGAAATAATTTTTATCCACTTTTTGTTGTAATTTCCATATAGTTGCTGATCTATATTCTTGCTAGTGAGTAAAAACTGATTCTTGCCAAAGGGCTTTAAATAGTACCAAATCTCATTTCAGTCAGCTTTAATAAGCATGAGTTGTATGTTGCACTTGTCAGATGCAGCTTTTAATACAGCATCTGATGACTATCTATTATGAATGCCTCCTTAGGAGGGTCCTGTAAGGCACTCAGCTGAATCCTGAAGTAGTTGCCTTCATATTTTTAGGCTTGCATGTGTTTTCTACTGGGTTTAGTGATAATATTTCCTACTTTCAGTTCTTTTTGTAGAAAATCAACAATGATCCGATCCAAAGTTTCTTCTGGCACTTTTAACTATCTCTGTTTTCTGAATACCAACAGCACATTTAAAAATTATATATTTTTATATTTTTTATTGTTATCCACTTATTTTGATTACGCAAGGGTACTTTGTTGGTAATTTATAGCACTTTCTTAGGTAATGCTAGTATTAAGAAGGGATATTTAATTCTTAACTCAATATAAGCTAGAAATTAAAGCAGAATTGTTAAGGCTGGAAAAGAACCTCTAATATAATTGAATCCAACCATTACCAGCACCACTATGTTCAGAACTAAACCATGTCCCCAGGTGCCACAGCTATTCTTCAAAAAAAATAACTAATCATGTTTTCTAAATTCTTGACATTGTCTACATATGTTGCAAGAATTTCTAAGTTAAGACTGCTGTGACACTGATAATATTTTCTCTATTGATGTATCAAGAAAAGTTAATTGCTAATTTTTAATTACTGCATCTATTTTTAATCAGCGGAATAATTGTACCCTGAATCTAGAGCTGATCATCATTTAGGGAATATACGTATATGAAATAAAAAAAAAATTAGGGATCTGAGCATCTGCTCAATTGCCACTTTAGAGTATCTTCTAAAACTCTGGTCAGAAGTTGATGCATTTAAGATGTTGCTTGGGGTGAAAGAGCAGGAAGGCCTTTACAGGGTTTTTCAAAGATGTTTATTTCAGCCACGCATGGTTTGGGTTTCAGGGAACAAAGGCCAGGATTTTTGTGAGGGTCCAGGTTTAATACATGGGCTCAGCAGGGCGGGGAAAGCATTAGGGACCAATTACTACAAAACACGAGGGGTGCTAGAGGGCTAGGCTAAGGTAAAAGACCAACAGGGAATTAGGGTGGGAGTGACCTAAGGATTAATAGACAGTGAGAGGCCTAGGCTTGACTCAGGGAACAAAACAGGGGTTGCATTCCTTAAGTTGGGAAAACTTCTTTTGGGTCTCCACAATAAGTCCCAGACACTTCTGAACTCATAAAAACATGAGAAATTGTCATCTTGTAGCAATGCAAATACACACTTAGTGCCATGCCCTTGGTGGCAGCTGCTTCAGAGGAAGAATTATCTGTGTAGTAATTACGCCGAGATGGACACGACTGGCACCAACACTAGTCTTTTATTAAAAACTTTTCATGCCTTCTCTCAGTGGACTTCTTTTAGGCAACTCTTAACTCCTTTCCTCATAGGCAGCTCCACACAGCACTGACTCCTCTCCTCTCTGCAAGTTTCCTTCTTTCTTCTGCATGACTGGCCCAAGCTGTCTCTTACCCAGTTGCCTAACCCTGTCTGTCTCTCACACAACATCTTCTTACCTTGTCCGTTCCTTGCATGACCACATGTCCCTTACCTCCTCACAGCACAGCCAGCAGACTCCATCTCAAACTGCAGCAGACGCTGGTTCTCAAGCTCCAACTGCAACTTACTCTCAACTAGCTAGCCCACTCTTTTATAACACCCATCTGTCAGGTTGTTTTTCATTTGTGGAAATAGTTTGGCCTGCTATCCTTGTAGTTGTGCTGTTAATACAAATCTGTGTGTGCTTTGCCATGGTAGCCACTTGTTGCTAAATGAAGCAAGTGAAACTTTAATTTAATAACCAGATAAAAGGAGCAGGGCTGGCCAAAACCCTGCTGAAATAGTCAAAGGTAAGACTGGGTTGGGCTCTGTGTCTGCCACCAAGATCTTTGGCTCTGCTGCTAGATACACCCCAGTAGGCATTGAGTGGTGGGGACATATGCCATGCCAGACCTTCATGAAAAAGATAGCTTTCTCTGCTACCAAAGGGCCATCCAGGAAAAATACCTGTAAAAATACAAACAAACTTTTAGCTTCAAATTACTAGAGGAAATGGACCTTCAATGATATATGTAGTAAAACTAGAAACTTACAATCAGGGATAATTTAGATACAACAATTAACAATATTTTAAATTATAGACATGCATTTATAAAATTAGATAATTATTAATCCTTGAAACACTGTGTTATCACCCCAGAGTCTGCAAACAGCTGGCAAGCTTTAATTCAATGAGGAATTAGATGGTCATCTCCAGATAATGACCATTAAATTCACTCCAAAATTAGCTTCATCTGTCATATTGATAGGGTCAAATTGCCAAGTCAAAATGACTGGGGTATTATTTTGATGCAGAAAACACCTGGGTTTACTGACCATTTCCCTTCCAGGTAGAATTAAGGCCTGGCCACTGTCTAAAGTTGAATTGGAAGAGAACTCCCTGATACATTTTTAAAAACAAGACTTTAGGGAACAAAAACTACAATGAAACATTTCAAGGTGAGATAATAATCAAACTTCTTCAGCAGCTTGTTCTCTCTGAAGTTTTTCCTCAGGATAGAGATGCTTTGAACATGGCAGGCTGCTGGAGTACTTCTGTAATAATAACTGGGAAGAACCAAAAGACTAGCAATTCAGAAGAGACTTTTAATCAAGCTCAGATAATTTTCTTGGAACTCTGAAAAATACTTAAAATTATAAGACAGCACAGGGTCAGGTCATAGGAAATCTGTTGAAATAAGAGAAGGAATTAATAAAAAACGAAAACAAAGGAATGTTAAATTTACAGCTTAACTGATTATCTTCATACATTTGAATCAGGGGTATGTCTCGAGGTTTTCTAAAATTTACTTGGAATGTTGAAAGAGTCCAGATTAAACAATAAAATATAAATCACAAAATTTGTGGCCCTCTGGTACCAGACGTCGGGCACCATTTTTGGGTTGTTTGTTTTCTTTAAAAGAGCTGAGGAGTTGTTTGTTGATGTAAAGTTGTTTATTGTAAAGGTACATTAGTCTCAAAAGACAGAGTTAAAGTCTGTGCTAAAAGTTTTTGGTATAGAGTTCTAAATAGAAGTAAAGCCCCAAATGGAAGTGGAAGCAGCTCCTGTGCAAGGTCCCAGGAGGGCCGAAGTTGCAGCCACAGCTCCTGTCTTCTTCTGGGCCAGGATGATAGTGGTGAGGGGAGAGAAGAAAGAGAGAGAACATCTCTCCCTAATGTATAGATTCTTATACACAAATTACCTAATAAGCTAAAAACACAAATCTGAAGCATTTCTTCCTGACCTATTAGAATTTTAGTTTCTTAGTATGAAAGTTTATGTATAAACTATGCATATGGTCTATCTTTTTCTATCTAAAAAATGTAAGCAGTATTCTTACTGTATTTTTATTATGTCTAAAACTATGTTTTTGGAGCCTTCATGGAGACTTCTTTTCTACACTGGTATCTAGGACTATGCTTTTCAGCTTTTACCGAGATTTGTTGATGTTCCTCTGAGGAGCTCAGAGACTTTGTTTCAGACTCCAACACCCATCCTCATTGGGTAGGCAAGGCTGTCTCCACTTCTCAGCAATCAGTACAGCTGTAATCCATTGAGGAAAATTGCCTTCTGCACTATCCTTACAACCTATCTTCCTACATATCTGTGCGGATATATAGAATAAAATAGTTCTAATTATCACTACTGGTTTGAATTCCGGTGTTGTCAGCCATTTATTTCTCTGAATTTTTACCATTCACAAACTTTCAGGAATACAACAGATATATATATATATATATATATATATAAATGTTATGTTCATGACTGAGAATCAACGTTGGTCAACTTAAGTACTTCTGATGATGATTTCATTATTAAATTTGAGAACATATCTGCTTCAGTGTATTCTTGAATCATCTAAAGATTCTTGAATATTCAAGAGCCAAGTGCTGCATGAAAATCAGTTTGCTTTGGGCATTTTTTTCCTAAGCCAGATTCTCTAATAACCTGTAAAATAAATTCAGGTCAAACTTATAGCTTTACAGTTTCTTCAGTAAAAGTATTGCTTCTGAACTTATGTTCAACCCCTAACCTCCTCTCTGTTGCAGAAATCTGGAAGGATGGTTGTATAGGAAAAAGCTTTTGTTCGTGTATATCTAATAGTGAATTACACATCTCAAAAAAGGAAATGGAAGAAAAGGATAAGGTGACTTACTGATGATGAAATATTGCTGAGATGTCTCTGGTTCTTAAATTAACCTCAAAGGTAGGAAAGAGTGTTACAATTTAAGTTATATATATTATATATATTTAACTTTTTTGTTGTTTTCTTTTTTTTTAAAGCAACTTTAGCTGTCAGAGCAAATATCTACCAGTCTACATAGCCTTAAAGTTACCTTGGTTACTTGGTCAGCTTGATTAAGATGCCAGTCTTGTATATGGTGTAGTTCTGATTATCTCAGACATCAGTTTAATTCTGGGGTACTATAAGCATCCAATTAGCATTATTTTAGCATTATGTTATGAAAATAAATGATTGGTGTGTTATGAGGAGAATTATGAACAAAATCATTTTCAGTAGGTGAAAGGGAAAAATATCATGGGAGGGGTAAATTAATAGGAATTCAGTTATAATTCATTACATTAAAGTGTATAATTTCTGAACCTATTTCTAATTTCTGAACAAAAATCTATTGATTTGTTCTAATGGTTCTTGTGCCCTGAGGATTGGGACACTCGAAGGTGGTGTTGCATGTCAAAATCAATATACCTCATGTGATGTTCTTCAAGGTTTATCTTATCATTAATAAACAAGTTTACTCATTAAGGATAGAAATAGTAGGTATTATTTCAAAGAAATAAATGAAATCTTGTATTTTTATGGCAATTACTTACTGTGGTACTGGCAAGGCTCTGAAAAGGTTGATGAGTTAGGGTGCTTCATCTAATGCAAATATATTTCTTGAGCTGAGTAATCAAACTTATATGCACTTTATGTTGTGGGTTTTGATGTTGTTTTCTTTTTCTTCTGTCTAGTTTTTCTTTATTTCGATTTTCCTTTCTTTCTCCTGCATGTGAATTCCTGCCATATGAATTTTAGTGTCTCGTTACCAGTTGTAGTGTATTCAAGGAAAGCCTGACATCAGGCAGCAGAATGAAGAGTTTCCTGGAAAGGAGAGGGGACTCCCTAGATATTTAAATAAATGACTTTCCTCTATCTCTTGCTCAAATACAAGGATGAACAGCACTAGAAATAAGACAGATATTTGTACCTTTCTTAAAAAATATTTTGTAGCTGGAGACTTCACAATAAATTGGAACATTTTGAGGTGGCGATAAAACACTTTTCCTGTTAACTATTTAAACACATTAGTCTGCAGTGAAGGGAGCTGTGGGTGACTCTTGGGGATGGTCCTGTGCAAGGCCAGGAGCTGGACTCACTGATCCTTGTGTATCCCTTGAAACTCAGATGATTCTGTCATTCTGTCTTCTTTTAGCTTTCCATTTTTGTTTGGTAACCTGATAGATGCTGCTCCTCTTTTCTCTTTCAAGTTAATAAGTACTATGTGTTTTCAGTACAGAACAGAAAATAAAGATTAGATTGGTAGATAGATAATACTTTAAATAAATACTTCTAGGTCAATATTGGGATGTTTGTTACAGGTTGCAGGTCTAGAACAAATTAATTGACAAATCTACTCTCTCCTAAGTTCAGACTTTAGGTGCACCTTTTAAATCAGTATTTCAGAAAAATTTGTGTTTCCCTTGGTCAATGTAAGTGCAAAATATGACTGTCATCTTAGTGGTGCTTGTGATTTCCCATGATGGATTTTGCATCTTTGTCTTAATTTAAAACTGTTTATAAAAAATACTTTAGGAAGCCTATGTAATAATACATGTAATAAAATATTATGTAATAACATAATACAGCCTGTGTTTTACCCTGTTGTCAATCCATGGTTTTCTAACTTAAAACAAAAAACCAAAAAAAACCAAAAAAAAAGGAGAAATTGAGAATTATACAGATTTACATTTCCTAGCTTTTTTCACACCATAATTGCTTGAACTTAAAGCAAGCTTGTAGATTCATGATTTGCATAGTATCATATTAGCCTCCTTCATTGTGTTTGATAGTTGTCTGAAGGTATCCCTGACTACCATGGAAATCATAACGAAGTCTGTTTTCAAGCTAATGGATGTATATAACATAAAATTCAGTTCTTTGAGGTTTAAATTGCTCATAGAATTAATATTGAATGTCAATTCATACTTGTCCAGTGTACCTGGAATACTAATTATAACAGTGATAAAAATAGTTTGTACCTCTGGAACCTACAAACTGAGAACATCTAGAGTGGGTTTGTGTACAAAGTGTTTGACAACCAGGATCTGAATCATTAATTAACAGATTAAAAAAATTAGCCTTTGCACCTTTTAGCATAAAATTAATAATAAATTTCTAGTAGAGTAGCCTCTGAGTAGAGTGCATTTGCATTTTCTGTTCAGCTGCTGAAACCCTGAGTACAATTAATATTTTAATATATTCCTTGATAGTGCGATGTGCTTTAATGGGCTGTAGGCAGTGCATGTGAATCATGTATTCTGTAGGCACCCCATATGAATTTTGTGAACTTGGTGCTACAAGAGAAAGTGCAGAAAACCTGCTTAACATAATACTAGATCATCTATTAGTCTTTAAAAATATCTTTTTAACTGGCAGCAATATTACACTAGGGACTGTAAAAATAAAATGGACAATACTTGCTAAAAGAGAGCCAGACTTTTTTTTTTTTTTTAATTTTTTAAATAAGAGTTAATTTTCCTGTGTCTTCCATGATCTTTGCATCAAGGATTTACAATTCTGCTCCACTGGTAGATAAGAGTAGTTGCAAAAAAGGCCTCCAGACCTTAGGGTTCTCCTCTCTGTACTATCATCCTCACATGTACTTTAAATATGATGCCTTTCCAATGTGTTCCAGTTTTCAACTTTCATAGAAAGCATTTGGAAAAAAAGAGGCTAAGAAACACTGTGGGCGGACTTAATTGTCACAAGCTGCTTCACTGGCTTTGGATTACTGTGGAGATCCTGCAAGTTAAATTTTATAGGAAAAAAAAATTGTAATCTTAACAAGAGATTATAGCACCAGGAATAGATTCTGTCTTGCATTTAATACCTACATATTACAGAGCAAAGAAAGTTTAGTCCTTGAATTTGTTTCATTAGACAACATATATGAAAGATATTCTGTGTTAAGATTTCATCTTTGAAGCCATCAGATTCAGATGCTTCTCCTTTTCCACTCAATTTTGTCTGTTAATGTAAATATTTTTCATGCTGTTCTAATGAAAAATCTATACTACATAAACAGATAGCTTTTTGGTTTTTTTCAGATAATTTTGTGTGCAAATTGTAATCAGGATTTACAGGGCAAAGCTTAAATACATAGATGAGAATATTGTGTTTATCAGGAAGAGTTCAAGTTAATTAAACAACTAGATTGTTTTTTGCTGGAAGCAATTTAAAACATAGCTCCACACCTCCCTCTGCTAAAAAATAGATAAAGCAAACAATTGTATCAGCAATGAGTTTCCTTTTCTTTTTTTCCTCTGAATCATGTGTACTGAAGAGTCTTAGCTTCACAGACTGTTTCAGGCTATGGAGTAGAAAATGAACCATGAATGGTATTTTGAACATCAGTTTTTCAACATCCAGGGTTCACTGATGATAATTGCCTTACTTTGGCTACATTAAAAGAAGTAGCATTAAAATACCTAAATTAAACTATATTAACTTAATATTTTAACTGGACTTTAAAAAACATATTCCAATGTGACTCATAAAGGGTGATAATTGAATATATCTTTGGAAACTAGGAGTAAAGAGCTATTTAAAGATCTCTCAAGGAGGTGTAAGGACAATTAATAACAAACACCAGAGGTTTATATCCAAAAAAGAGACAGAGGAGTCCTTTTTGCTTTATTCGAATAAAGGGAGAGGCCATGGGGCATTCCCCTGGGATCTCTCAAATTTTTGGAGGACGCAGCCTCATTTTATCTTAATTTCCCGGCTGCTTTTCCCTCTCTCTTTCCCCATTGGCTGAGGTACTTGAGAGGCACAGACTTCCCGGAACGCCTGACACCTGAGATTCCCCTCTATTGTATAACCCTTCCTTTTATTTTTAATTTTTATAGAATTCATAGTTTCCCCCCTGTTGCTTCTTTCATCTTCTGTTACCTAATTTCATTTACCAGAAAACCTACAGTTTGTTTGTAAAGGCAAATCTCTTTTTCCATTCATCAATCAGTGTAATCCCTCCCATTGTTTCTTTTATCTCTAGGTGCTAACTTTATCTACCAACAGATCTACAACTTGTTTGTAAAGACAAATGTAACATTCCTCTCAGAGGTATAAGCTTTCTGAACATAGCACTAAAGCAAAGGGTATATGACTTAGGGAAAAATGCATATGAAGCTTATATAGGAATTTACCACTTACAGCTGTCCTTTTGAAAGTAAAATTTTTCTCCCACACTCTTCCTTAATCTTGGGATGTCTGATACTAGTAAAATACACTTTGAGAGTGTTTAGCTGTGAAAATTTGATACTGGTGAATCGCTTTTGTACAGTTTTTATTTTAAAATGCTAGTGTATTGCTGGTAGCAGAGTGCTTATGATGCTGCCAGTCCCTGCTTTCCCGAAGAAATCTATATGCTGTATAACTATGAAGTACTTATGAGGTATATTTTTCAGAAAGTGAAGGTTATTGTTGTATTGACTGTTCTGAACTATATCAAAATCCAAATTGCACATTTTATGGCAGACATGAACTTCAGACACTGACTCCTGTAGCTGTTAAATAATGAAAAAGGGACATTTGCTTTCTAATTTGTAGATCTGAATTCAGAAGAGTGCCTTTTGATCTCTTCAGTGCATTCAAAATTTGGGACTGAAATAGTAATTTTTAAAAAAGAATTGAAGAGATGGACAAAAATTTTTAATCAAATTTTTCTTACCCTAAAGGTATATTGGAGTCTTGGTGTTACTACATGCAATGGAACAAATGTATCAAAACAAAACAATGTTGGGAGCCTGAAAGGAAATTCTGCCTCCTTTCTAGATTTAGGGGTTTTAGAAATAATAAGCTACATTCAGCATCTCATATTTTTAAGCATAAACTTTTTTAATGCAGGTTAAATGTAGCAAGGTAGAATGATAATTCATTCTGGTTCATTAACTATGACATCCTCACCTTCTCCAATGTTATAGAATCTTTGAAGTATTGTGTTGTACAGGGTGTGGATTTCTAATATGCTTGACATTTAATATATTAAATAGAAGCTCATCAGTTACTTCAAAAGGTGTGACAAAGTACCCATTAATCCCATCTGTTTACAACTGGTTTACTTTTTTACCAAATAGGCTAATACACTGCAAATGATTCTTTTTCAAAGAATCATTCACATGGGGGATGAAAGTTTTAGTCTTACCATGATGAATGCTGAATTCCCTATGAAGTGTGAGCCACATCAGCAAGAATTCCAGTGTTACCCTTTAAGTGATTTAAAACTGTGTTGCTTTCCATTTTTTTCAGAGATAAGAACTAAAGTTCTTAACAAATATTAACACAGATCTCCTACATACTCATTACTGGGCTATTCAATGTGAGGATTATAGCTCTTCCTCCTTCAGTTTAACAGATTTGTTGAGACTTTTTAATGAATCAGATCAAATAATTTTGATATTGCTCATACCTCATAATTTAATGTTGTAATCTCTTTTTTCTCATATTTTTCCAGCTTGAAGTAAAAATCTGTGTGCATTCAGAACACGATCTGATCTATTGAGTGCAGTATGTAGTTTTCTTTGGAAAATATCTAGTGATGCAACGTGACACAGTATTGCATTACTGCCCACTTTGTGCATGCAGACACAGCACTAATATCAGTGAAAATGGCTTTAGTAGCAAGACTAGTTCAGTTATAAATATTCAGAAATTAATAGCTGACCCTTTGAGAAAAGACATTGAATACCTACAGTATCCTAAAACTAAGTGTTAATTCAACAGGCTTGTAAGGAAAACAAGGAAAATTCTGTCTTATTTTGTGTTCAGAAAGTCAAATGTACAGTTGCTATGGGAAGGCACATTTCTGATGGTTGTTTCATGTCTAGAAGGGCTATGCGGAAAAAAGCGAATACTAAAATTGTCAGTGTTTTTTCCTCTTACGTTCACAAATTCATCACAATATAAGCATGAACATAATTCTGAATTTTTATTTATAATAAAGACAGATAGTAAGTTAAGCAGCAATCACAGAGTTGTGTAAAAACTATATAATTCATGGTGACTTTGCCATTAGTTTTGTAATACAAACAGTGAGTGTTATGCTACAAAACATTTGGATCTATTTCACTGAAATAGATTTCAAACGGTTCTGTCCTTTCACCTCTACAAGATGTGTACATAAAAGTCAGTTCATTTAATTTTCTTACTGGCAGCGTGTTACTGAAAAAATGAACTGTTTTTATATAGCATTATTTCTGTAAAATTCATTACAATATTTAGAATATTTATTGCTCTTAATGTGCTGAACTATCTGGGATTTTGCTGATGAGAATTGATCTTGACTGATATCAAAGAGTTGCATTATGATTGCCACAAAATGTTTATTAGGATGGTGTGATGCTTAACAAACTTTGACTTTAAAACCTGTCTTTTGTTATTAGCAACCAGTTTTAATACTAAGTGAAGATAAATTATCAATACATGCTATAATGATACTTTGTCTTTTTCCTAATTACTTAAGATCAGACAAAGTATCTTAGCATGGATGGAAAAGGATACAAAAGAGGCCCTTTTTTTTCTCAGGTTTATTCTAAGGCGATCGCATGGCCGGAAAGAGGGAGATTCTCTCTGGGAACTAGGTTTTCAGGAGAGGGAATGGGGAGTGGCTTTGGCTAGCAGCCAATGGGATAAGGACACAGGGGGGATAGGATCAGAATACAGGAACTCCCGGTGGGCTACAAGGTCATAGGGGAAGGTCGCAGGACAGGAAGGAGGACATGAACCGGGGACTAGCCGGAAGGAGGTGGCAAGGTATGCTGATTCATTCCTTTTACCTCATTTATCGAATTACAACAAATACGTATGTATTCATCCAAACAGAAAGACACAGATTGTTGTATAGCTCCTAATGTACCTTCCACTGAGGTCAATGTCAGCCACACTATTGACATAATTGATAAGTTGGCCTCTTTGCTGTACGTAATGTGCTGCAGCTCCATTTCCTATTTTCACATTTGCAGTTTTTGAAACCCTGGCATGTGGTTAGGGGTGTACTGAAAATAAAGATAATCTCTGTCCAAAGAACAGTCCTGCACCTCTGACATGATCGTCCACCCCTCTTTGCTACTATTGTGCTTCAGTTATTTGATCTTAATATGAGTTTTGCTAATTAAACTGCATTTTATAAATAAACTGAGGCAGACAAGCTGATAAATTCTTCCTGAAAATATGTATATAGGTCAAGTCTTGCAACAAGAACAGGGAACATAAGATACACCTGAAAGACATGTTAGGTTGTGAGCAAGCCTATAAGAATTGGATTCCTTGTTTTGACCCTACTAATGCTGTACAGTTCATGTCTCCTAACTCTGGCATTTCTGCACAATCATAAAGGAAATTGTGCTGGGTTTTCCTTGCAGCATAAATGGATGTGTTAATGATGACTAGCCAAAGTTTTTTATCACAAATACCACTTTTGATTTCTGAGAAGCATAGTAATGCATAATTTTGTATATGCAGACATTTTTTATACACTCCCAACTGGGAGTGTATAAATATGCCATCAAGGATCTACATCACCTCTGCTTTTCTTAAATTTTAGAAAAAAACACAAGGTTTTTCCCCTGATAATGAGTAGTGCATATAACTAGAAAAGCAGGAGTTTGTAAATCTTCAAATGTTTTCATTTCGATCCCCAGGAAAAAATATAAAAGAAAGTACCTTGTATTTTGGCTCAGTGCAATTTTAGAAATATTTATGCTTGTACATACAAAGGCTCTTTTTCCATGGTGTTCAATTTGTTTCTTTGTTTCATGTAAGAAAGTGTACCAGGTGGAAGGAAAAATTGATCTGAAAATGCAGTTGTTACTTTCTGATGGTTTTGGTTTTTTCAGAATAATAAACTATTCACAGTGGGAGAGGGCAAATAATGATAGAATTATCAGAAAGTTGATACTCCAAGTTTTGCAATCAGCACAAATAATAAAATTCATACATTTAATACACCTTGTAAGCAACTAATCTTTTCGATATATCTAATAATAATTTTCCATTTCATGTTTTAGTTATTGTGTTGATTCAGCACAGCTTGGTTTTTGGTAGCAGGGGAGGGCCACAGAAGGGGCTTCTGTGAGAAGCTACTAGAGGCTTCCACCATGTCTGGCAGACGCAATCTCTAATGACTCTGAGGGTGGCCATGCTGCTGGCCCAATTAGAGATATTGTTAATGCCTCTGTGATTACATATTTGAGAAGAAAATCAAAACAATGCAGGGGCAGTTTCTTCCAGGGATGATGAGGCATGGTCACCAGGGCCATTCCTGGTGCAGCCCATGGCAATGAGCCATGGCCGCCACCATCTCAGCACAGCCTGCAGTGAGCCTGGCCTGCCTGACTGTCCCTAGCCAGCTGCACCACAGGCAGGACAGAGGTGGCAGTGGCAGCTCCTCCTTCCTGGCTCCCCACATGAGGAGAGGCACTAAACAGCACCAGCACCATGACTGCTGCCGCTGCCTGCTCAGTGGAGTAGGGCTGCACGGGGGAAACACGGAGAGCAACTCCCCAGCAAGGAGGAAGATCGACCTCCTGACACTGCGAAATCCTACAGGAATTTTTTGGATTGGTGAAACTTGAAAAGAGGAGAAAGTGAGGGGTGAGGGAGAAAAATATGGCAGCACTAAGGTCAGTGGAAAAGAAGGGCAGGAGGTGCTCCAGGTGCTGGAGCCGAGATTCCTCTGCAGGCCATGGTGAGGACTATGGTGGAACAAACTGGGCCCCTGCAGCCCATGAGCTCCACAGGGGAAGTGACAGAAGTACTCACACCAGAGCGGGTGCATGCCGGAGCAAGCAGTAATCCAGTGGGAGACCCAAATGGAGAGAGAGTGCACCTACTTCCAGAGGCACAGGGCCCTTGCTTCCCAACTAGAGCAGCCTGTCCTTAGAGAACTGTGGACACCCTAGCACCCTACATGGAGCACCCTATGGACAAGTGACCTGCTCCACAGCAGTTTTGAGAAGATTGCCGGTAGGAGGGACTCATGTTGCAGCAGTTTTGGCAGGATTGCTGCTCATGACATTAGAGCCATTCTGGAGAAGTTAATGGACAAATGTCTCCCATGGAAGGCACCCCACAGCATAGCAGAGAGAAGACTCCTCTCCCTGAGCAAACAGAAGATCTGAGTGACGAACTGACCAAAAGTCTCATGCCATCTCCCTGCACTGTCAGTGAGAAAGGGAGGGGCTGGGGAAGGGAAAGGTGTTTTAAAGGCTTATTTTACTTCTTATTGTCCTCCTCTGACTCTCTTAATAATAAATATACCTTATACCTTTAAATTTTAACCTCTTTTGCCCTTAGAGTGTTTTCTCCCAGTCCTTAACTCATTGGCCCTTCATTAATTTTATTTTCCCCCTCACCTCTGCCCAACTGTAGCACCAGAGAGTGAGTGAACAGCTTTCGCGGATGCCTGACATTTGGCCAGTGTCAAACCACGACAGTTATATATTTGAGTACAGATGATCAAGGCAAAACACATCACTCTGAAAAAGTGTAGATTTGTCCTCGGTAAATGATCTCATATTGGAATTGCCCTTGAGAAAACCATTCTACAATTCAGGTACAAGCTAAATCAATAAATTCTTTAAATTGCTGTTGACTTATACAGGTAGTACTTGTTCTTTAACCTTCTTGGAATGTGTAGAGGTAAACAGAAGTATCTATTTTAACACTGATTACTGTTCACTTTTATTGTGGGAATTTGTAACTAACTTTTGCTAAAGCCTGCGTAGTTTCTCAGAGTTCAACTGCTCTTTGTATTTCCAGGTACAGACAGGAAGACAAGTACTTATACTGGGGGATAGCATCTTCCTCAGGACTCTGTATTGTCTGAGGTCCAGCACCAGCAAAAAAGCTCAGTTGTCTAAAGTTTTTTGCTTAGATTACCATTTTTAGCTCGCTCAAGACTAAGCCATTATCAGAGGGTAGTTGAATATAGATTCAAAATAAATGATGCAAGCTGTTGAAATAAGTTATTTAACATTAAATATATTTAAAGGGAGTTTGACCATCACATTTTTTCCTAGTGTAGGCAAATCCCTGCACATTTACTGCACAGAAGCATAGTTTTAAGAGAGATGAGAATATATGCAAATTAGCTGCCATAAATATTTCCAGAATCTTTGTTTTTCTTTTTGGGGAATTATCAGCAATGGAGAAACAGGGACATTTGAGTTTGGATCAGAAGCCAATTTTATTGAGTATACAAGGTATTTATATAGGGTTTTACTTGTATTGCACTTATATAGGGTTCTGTTTTTAGTTACAATTTCCCGTTGGTTACACATTCTTCATGACATCACATCACCTGGTAACATTATCTTACCACAAAGTTTCACATGTTTCTTGGTCAGGGAGCATTTATCTTGTGTCTGTCTCTCCCACAGTTCCTGCTTGATCTGGCCTAAGATATCAGGACACTCTATCAGTTCCATTGTACTCTCTGTTTTATTCCCTCAAGGGAATTGCGAGGATTTCTAAGTTATGCGTAGAGTTATTCAAATTTCAATTCAATTCTTGAACATATTTTAAATGGTGTTTGTACTTTAAAATTATATATTCATTTCATATATGTAAATTAATCCTGAGAATAGAATTATAAAATATATTTAGGTCATTTAGAGAAATTTAAATTCTGCAGTAACATTTACAGGCTGGAATTTGGACAGCCTACATGCTGATAATGTGGGAAATTTCTTCAGAGTGAATTTAGAATACCTCAGCTTTGCTAGAGTAATGCCACAGACCATCCTTTCCAATTCTGATGCAGTTATTTTGGAGGTCACTTAAATAAAGATCACAAAAGCCAATGCAAAATTTAGAAAAACATGACATTCGTACTAAGAAGAAGTGTACATTTAGACAATTTAATGAAGTTATGTATGTTTCAGTACTAATCTAGTACAAATGTGCTGAATCAAGAGTGAAGGAAATCTTTTTCAGCAGAAATAATATACTAAACCATCATCTTTGCATATATTGTGAATCTCAGGCATGTTCATGTACCATTCCTCGAAAGAAACTTCATCTCATTAATTGTCTTGCTGAAGAATTTAGTCATGTAGAATTTTCTTTCATGAAATGGAAATATTCAAAGATGTAGGAGAAGGAAAACAACAAATAAATATATGGACACAGCTGTTCTGTAAGCTACATATTCTCTGAGCATGTTTAGTTCACATAGTTCTTGGTGCAGCTCAAGAAGCATTTATGTTACTGGGAACCTGATAAAAACTTAGGAGTGAAGTTCCATTTAGCTCCATCTAGAAAACATACCAGATGTTGGCTCCTGATAGAGCCATCTACTAAGGGAAGACTTAATGTCTGAGAAAAGGGAAGTCTGTATGAAGTGAGCTGGGCATTTGTTGTCACCATTTGCTTTTTATAGCTGCATGTTAACCTACTGCATTTCAGCAATTCAGAAGGATTTTCTGAACAGGAAACACAAATTTGACTGAAACTTGATAAGCTTATATTATGCTTATTGCATTTGCTATGTGGTAAATATAGCTGTTTCTTCCCTCCCCATGTAATTCTTATCTTAGTATAGTCAGAAAATAGGTATTTTTAAATTAATTTGAAAGATTGTGGTGGAAAGCAACAGAACCATTAATATTTGCACTTGGTAATGCTTTCCACTATATATTACACTAGTATCTTTGAAAAATCTCTCATCCATCTGTAGTTCTTTTAGGGTCTCAAAAAAGAAAAGGGTGAAGTTGTGAAGGTAGTGATGTTTCTTTATTGTCCTGATTCATTTGAAGGTCAAGTACCTATGGAATCAGTGTCCAAATGCAGGTATGGCACACAACTGTAGTTTGTATTTTAGTTTGTCCTTTGTCCGTCTCACAAGAACCTCATGACCTTGTCTTGATCAAGAACTGAGCAACTAAGTGTAGTGAGCCCTGGCAAACAGGACAATGTAAACAGGAACCAGATATGCTGTGCATCAACAAAAATTACAGCTACTGAACTGAGATACTGAAATGATAAAAGAAAATCAAACAACAAACAAAAAATAACATTTTTAACTGCTTTAGGCACTGAATGAGTAAACACAGTGAGAACACTGATAGAAAGAAGGGGGGAATTTGTCTGAATATTTTGTCATAGCTCTTCAGTGTTTTTCAAAATAGAAACGTTAAGTGAGAGCAACCAAAGATTCAAATTAAGAATTGTTCTAAATCTCACCAAAGTCCTACACACCACTAAGATAAGTTTCCAAATTGATGGATAAAATGGTGGCTAATAAGTATGATTCCTATTAATCTAAAATTACTATTATAAACATAAAATTTTATATCCAAAAGAAAACACATACTTAAACCTAATGTAAAAAAAAATAAAGCATGCCTGTTTGGCTGATCTGTCATGTTATCCGTCAGAGTCTGCCCATTCACGTTACTCTGTTTTTTCAGATATATTACTGATGACTCATCAAGCTATAAATATCAGGATTAGTTTTTATTAAACAATGAAATTTTATTAGCTTATTAGTTATAAGCTTAATTGTATGATGATAAACTTCAAAGAGAAGTCTATAACAAATAGAAAAATCAATATGGTCTTAGTGCCTGGCCCAATGAGAAGAGCAGCTGTTACTTACTATGTGTCACTTTTTATAAACTTCAGTTTTGATACATTTTGGAAGGAAACAGAATGAATCACTTAACAGGATAAAGAATTGTTGAATTAATACACATAGCTCTGTATGTCATATGTTGAAAGGAGAGACACACAGTAGATATTTTGCTGAATTGCAATGTTTTCTGCATACAGCCATTTCTAAATAACTTCCTGTCATTTAATCTGAGATGATTATATATTTCTTATATAAATTTGCAATATTTGGCAAATATTTGGTTAGAGAAATAACTTTGCTTTTATACCCCTTTCATTTGTTTTGCATTTCTTGTTCTTTAAAATCTATCCTTTTTTTTCAGCATTTGTCTTTAATGTTTCACAAGCTACAGATTTTTGAAATTAACAGTTCTCTTGTTTTCCAGGTACTTGTCTGTTCCTCATTATTTGTATTCATAGTTGGTCTATATTTTGTTACTCCAGACTTCCCTCATGTAAATTATGCTGAAAGAAGTATTGATTAGAATTCTATTGCCAGTGAACTTTACTGAACTAGGTCATTAAACACTGAAATAGACTTTCAGGGGATACTCATTAACAGTTTTGTCAAGTAAAGTAGGAATTTTTCAGCTTCATATCAACTGAGGTAACAGTTTGGATAGAAAGAAATTTTCTATCATTTTCTATGGATTTCATAATGTTGTTAGGTTCCCTTTTTATTAAACGTAGTAGTGTCCATCAAACATAGTAATGTCCATCAAAATTAAATGTGGAGTTCCAAAGAACCTACAGGATTAAATTATACAAGCTGTAACAGAAATGGTAACCTGACTCTATTGCAAGAGATGTTATCTGAGGAGACATTATTAACAGCGCTGTGTTTAAGGATGGTAGCACTGAGGTCTTAGTCAAAAGTTTTAGATGGGCAGCAGAAAATGAGACCAAAGGTAATATAATGGACATAAATGATGAAGACTATCAGAACTGCAAAGGGTAAAGTTAGAAAAATGGATTGGCATGCTAAATTTAAAGACTAAATCCTGTAGAACTCATGCAAAAAATCAGCTCTACATGCAGAGTATAAGTCCATATTTATGCAGTCTGTATTTGAATAGTTGTAAAGAGTTTAGGAATTTCCTTTTTAGAAGATGTCCATTCCATATTACAGCTGTATAAATCCAGCAAGGATTCTTTGCTTTAGACACAGTGCCTACTGAACAAGAATTTGAAGAAGGAAGAAGTCTTAACACACCTATCTATGTATTTGGGAGGAGGAAGAATTATTTTTGTCTGGGTTTAATCACATGTGGATTTGCACAGTCCTTCCTCTTGTTAAATGTCTGGGGTTTCTTGCCTGTGCACTTTTTAGTGGATGGATACAACCTTTTTTCTTTGGGTCATATTTTCAATATCATGTTCATGATGATTCAAATTGCTGTTTCATTTCTTGGGGCCAGATATCTATGTCAGATGCAAATTTTCAGAAATCTCCTTCTTCTCCTTTACTCAATGATGGGAACTGACAAATGCATCTTTTCTCTGATGGGTCAATGTTTCTACACTGCCAAGGGTCTGCCAAGAAAATGCTAGGTTCTTTTGGTTTGTTTACAATGAGTGTGTTAAAGAATCATAATAAATAGAAGGAAAGGGGCTGATTCTCTAGATACTGACTGTGTAAAAACAAAATAAAATACACCAGCACTGCTAATATTTTGTGGGCTAATAAAGTTAGAATTGGTTGGCCACTGAAGTCTACTTAAGTAGTCATAACCTACTATAGTAATATACATCCTGACCATGGGACTTTTATTTCAACTGTTAATAAATCAAGCCTGGACCACAAGGTTATGTACACTATTCTCAGTAAATCATAGAATCATAAAATGGCCTGGGTTGTAAGGGACCTTAAAGATCATAGCTCCTACCCACTTTTCTTGGTCAGGAACATCTTTGACTAGATCAGGTTGCTCATAGCCTCATCCAACTTGGCCTTGAACATTTCCAGGGACAGAGTATCCTTAGCATCTCTCAGCAACCTGTTCCAGTGCCACAGCACTCTCAGAGTAAATAATTACTTCTTAATATCTAATCTAAACCCACACTCTTCCAGTTCCAATCCAATTCCCCTTGTCCTATCACTATATGCCCTTATAAAAAAATCTCTCTCTTTCTCTACTCTCCAGGTATTGGAAGCCACAATTAGGTCATCCCAAAGCCTTCTTTTCTCTGGGCTGAAAAATTAAAATTCTCTCAGTCTTTCCTAACTCCATCCCTCTAGTCCTTATCCACCTAACAGTCCACCCATCAAATCCAGTCTCTCTCCAATGTGGTGGGGTACCTTGTCAAAGGCTTTACAAAAGTCCACATAAATGGCATCTGTAGCCCTTCTCTTGTGCACTGATGCAGCCGTTCCACCACAGAAGGCCACTGGTTTGGTCAAACAGGACTGATGCTTAGTGAAGCTATGTGGATTGTCCCAAATCACCTCCCTGTCCCTCATGTACCTCAAAACAGCTTCTAGGAGGATCTGGTCCATGACCTTCCCAGCACAGAGATGAGAGGGAAAGGTCAGTAGTTCCCAGGATCCTCCTTTCTATCCCTTTTAAAAATGGGTACAATGTGTCCCTTTTTTTCAGTCACCTGGGAGTTAACATTACTGCCATGACTTTGCAAATAACACAGACCGTGGCTTAGCAGCTACATCAGCCAATTCTCTCAGGACTCTCTAATGCAGTTTATTGGGTCACATAGATTTGTTTATGTCCTAATCCTACAAGTGATCATGAACCTCATCTTTAACCACCAAATACTTTGCACAACTAATAAAAGTCAGATCAATAATAATTTTCTTTGTTTTCCCCTAAATCTCCAGTTCCTCCCTGTTCCCTGTCCCCACTTCCCCCTCTCCACCCGCCCCAGTCTGAGACACAGTGTTCAGGTAATGTGCAAATACAAAATATATAATGTAAGTGTCATTTGAGTATGAAGAACAGTTGCATCTGACAAAGGCTAGATTTCAGCAAAAGAATATCTGCTGATCAGCTTAATGCTTATATGACTTTTCCTGAGTGAAATAGTTAATGCAGAATTAAATTAAATCAGGGAGCATTAGTTGAAACTCAGGTTGGATACTATATATACTATATATATGCTGTAATTATATGTAGCATATTTAAATAATATGATCATGTTGGGTTTGGATTAATAAAAAAATTCACAGATTTTTCTAGATTTAGAATGTTCATATTTAGAAAGACAGGAAAATCAGCATTGCAGTGCTGTGTTATATTACAAATTATTTCCATCTCATTTGATTACTGTAAAATTTTAAAGATTCTTATCTTCAACTTCCATATATGTTGACTTAGAATTATGATTAATCTTTTTCTCGGTTGAATATAAACTAGATTCTTGTGCCCACTACTTTGTAAGCAGTATTTGTTACAATTTGTTACCCTCCTATCAAATTACCTAATTTTCTTAGAATATACAGTAGAATCCCCTTAACTAGTAATTATAATTAGAGCACATAAAGTTTTTTAAAAAGAGGAGCTTAAAAAAAGCTGTTGCGTGTCTGCTGAAGGAATGTCTCAGTTTAGAGACAAATTTTAGGAGAAAATGTTCGGGAAGGAGTGTTTCCTCTAAAGAGAAGGGTTTGGTAATCCCTTTTTTTTACCAGTCAGTGGGTGAAAGTGAAAAAAAAAAAAGCTGGCAGCTGCTCCCTTTGTCTCAGGGAACGGGAGAAAAGAGTCTTCGCAGCAGCTTTGGCAAAAAGCAGTTAAGAATCTGTTGGGCTTCTGGCGTTGGTCTGCTCCTCACAGCAGGCGAAACTGGTGGGTTTTAGTGTCCTTTTTCGTGCTGGCCCAGTCTGCCGGGGCTGCTCCCACAGGCTCCCCTGGCCAGGGAGAAAAAAAGCCAAAACCGTTCAAGGCAAAAAAAAAAAAAAACAAAAAACAAAAACCAAAAAAAAAAAAACCAAAAAAAATCCCAAGAACAACTAAAGGATCTCTACTGAAGTCCAAGGAAAAAGGTGGAGAAATAAAAGAAATAAGCAATCCATGTCACCCACTCGAAGCACTCCAGAGAGAGAGCTTGAACAAAACCTGCTCCGGGGTTCCCAGGTTCACATTACAGCTACAGTAGCCATTTCTGGGCGTACTGCAGAAGATTAGGGAATAAAGTACCATCATAAAATCACCCCAAGACAAGGAGGCATCTACTTTAATTTGTCCTAAACCACAGACTTTATTGAACTTTCCTTTTGTTACAAAGGCTGGGACATATATGTACCAGAAATAATTTAATACTTCATAAAAGTTTTATTTCAAAGGCAGTCTTTGTAAACCTAGCTGGAAAACGAAATCAATAGTCATTTGTCTGGACATAGTCCATGTGAAAAACTAATTTAATCCTCATTTTGATGACTAAAAGCCTAATTTCTAATATTTAAGGAAGTAACAGTCAGAGATGGAGTGGTCTCTGGGGCCAAGTCTTTCCAATCACTACATATTTGCCTCTGTTGTATACTGAAAATTAGAATCTGTTGGAATGTTTATTAATATCTATTAAATTGTGTCAGTCGAAGAGTAAAAGCTAATCTTAAAACTACAAGGGAAATATCATTCCCTTGAAAACAAATTATATTGATATTTACACTGGCATTACATTAATAAGCTGAAGGTAAAAGTGAAACAACTTGCAACTGGAATGGTACAGATGATTGTAACATGCTAAATTGTTCTATTTCATAATGAACATTTTAAAAACCTGTTAATGTGCTCAAATGATAAATATTCATTTTAAGCCCAAGATACACTGACAATACTACATTATTTTGCTAAATGGTGCTAACTGATGTAACCTAGTATTCAGAGAACAGATCTGTATACACTTTCATAGGTTCCCAGGAATGTGTTCAATTATATATTACATATGACTATATGTAATAATGTGTTTGAAGTTTTCAGAAAATCACTGGAATTTTATGATGTTGTGGTGACACAGAACATACACTGAGTCAGCTTCTTTCTGAACTGTCCTGTAGTATAAAACTAGCATAAAACTACGTTTTTCATATAACACGGCTGCAGACTGTTGGCATGCTGATGTGGAAAACTTGTTGCCTTGAGGAGCTGGAACAGAGATCACACAGAGTTAAGGGAAATAAAATGGGTATTTATTGAAAGGCCTTCAAAGGCCACACCCTGGCAATACCATTGCCACAGTGTGGTCCCTGCCCTGCCTGAGTGGCTCCGAGATGGAAGTAAAAGAGGGCTTGGTCACATGAAATCACATCTTTATAGACTTCAGTCCATTTGCATACAGGAGTCAGCCATCCAATTAATAATCTCAAATTGTAAGGTTTCATCCTCCTCGCCTCCTGGCTGACCTGCTCTCCTCTTTTCATGTTGTTTATGCTTAGGGCCTGGAGTTTGAACAGACTGTCCTTGAATCAATAGCTGGAACTGGACTGTTTTATCTTCATCACCCTAAGCACAACAGAAAAGCATACCCAAGCAGAACAGAAAACTCAGAACTTAAGGCATCAAACTGACATGTGAAACCTTCTTAAGAATGCTTATCAAATGCATGCTTGACTAAAATTTGGTGTTTAGAAATCAAGAAGGGAGGAATAAGAAAACCAATTGACCATAGAGCTTTTGTTAAACCGAGTCCTGAAAATCTTGCTAATATTAAGGAAGTTCTGGCCTGTATCAGGAATAGTGTGGCCAACAGGACCAGGGAAATCATTCTTCCCCTGTACTCAACACTGGTGAGGCTGCATCTCAAGTGCTGTGTCCCATTCTCGGCCCTTCACTTTAGGAAGGACGTTGAAATGCTCAAAGATGTCCAAAGAAGGGCAACAAGACTGGTGAAGGCTGTAGAACACAGGCCCTCTGAGGGAGGTGGAGTTGTTTAGCCTTGAGAAAAGGAGATTCAGAGGAGACCTTATCACTCTTTATAACGCCCCTGAAAGGAGGTTGTAGCCAGGCGGGTTTGTAGCCAGGTCTCCCAGACAACTAGCAGCAGGGTGAGAGGACACAGTCTTAAGCCGCACCAAGGGAAGTTTAGACTGGACATTAGGGAAAACAGAAAGGCTGGGCACAGAAGGCTTGATTGGGCACTGGAATGGGCTGCCCAGGGAGGTGGTAGAGTCACCATTCCAGATGAAATACAGAAGTTGAGAATTAAGAATCAAGCATTACTTTTGTCAAACTTTGACTAAAAGAGGGACTGACAAAACTGTATTGTTTGCTATAATATATGGTTCTTAGAAGAACAGGAGGAGAGCAAGGCTACAAGGTGAGAGTCAAGGGCTGGAGTGCGCAAACAGGATGCAAGGACAAAGATGCCACAGGATAAGGGGGTCCTAAGACCCCTGAGACCGGGAAAACTGATACCAAAGTGCGGAAAATGACCAAAGGACTAAAGGACTTGCTCAAGGTGGCAAGGTGAAAAGTTCAAGCTGAGAGGAAGACTATATACTTCATCCCAAAGACCCTCAGATGACCACCACAACAACCTAAAAGGAACAATATGCAGTCTCAAAGAGGCGTGAAAGTAATTTCCATATGAAGCAGGGATAGGTAATACATATGTATTAGGCGAATTGTGTATTCCTAGTTTGTAGAGAATATAAGGAGAAGCAAAGGTTGCCAAAGGTGTGCATTTTTTTGGAGGAGCTACCCCCCATGCACCTCAGTGCTAAATAAGTATATACCAACTCCTACAACTTATTTTTGTGGGTTATAGAATGTTTTTCTGTACTTCATGGAGATGTTTAAAAAAAAGACTGGACATGGCACTCAGTGGCATGGTTTAGTTGGTAAGGTGATGTTAGTTTATAGGTTGTACTTGATGATCTTGAAGGTCTTTTCCAATCTAGTTAATTGAGTGATTCTGGGAAGTCTAAAAGTGAAGATATATTCGGTTTTATTGAGAATGAGATGGGTTCTTGAATAATCTAAGTGATTCATTATTAGATCACTGTATTTACAAATTTACCCTTTTTCACTTGAATTGCACTTTGTTGATTTAAATTACATAAGTTCTCAATGTAGAAATTGAGGTGACCAAAACAGGTGGCCTGATCTGAGGGTTTGTTGTTTATCACATGGGTGCAGACTTGAATTTCACTGTATTCAAATATATAGGTATTGTTCTTGGACACAATGCAAAGTCAAAGCTTGATATCAGAGATAATATTGCCAGAACAGAAAACCTTTGAGAATCAATTGTTAATTACTCTGTCTTGTATCTTCATGGCAATTTTAAAAAAATATATTTTCTAATAGTGTAACAACCCATTCCTGAAGGTGGGGTAGCTGACACTCTTACTAATGTATCCCTTGGGGCAGATTAGAGTGAAAGAGCACTGAATGACAGTTATATATATATATATATATATATACACGTTCACAATCTGGTTGCAATGGGAAGGAGTTTGCAACCATTTTGGTTATTATTATCTATGGTAATACAACAATATAAAAGTTTAAAGATATCATATAAGAAAATGTCTACGAAAAAGAAAAAGGAAGTCTAAGAGTAGATAGTGGAGAGAAAAGGTATTATTACCTGTGGATCCAGTAAGAAAACCTGATTGTTAGAATTTCAATATCTGTTGTTAAAAGTGACAGTCACTGTCAGGGGTGGGGGGAGCCCATGTAACCAAGATTTTAATGTGTTAAGGTGCATTCGGGTGGGAATGCCAAGCCCCCTCCCCTTGTGGGAGTTTCAACACTGTGGATCATGCAGAGTCCTCTGGTGAAAGGCCCCAGAAATAAGTAGGGAGGCACTTTGAGTGTCACTGGTGGTTGCAGGTGACGTCTGTCCCAAAACTTGGGGTGATATGTCTATAAACAGTGGCTTTCTTCCCCACAGTTTGCCACAGTGGAAATTTTTGTCCAGATGCAATAACCAGGATGTGCTAACCAGATCTCACCTCTGCCAGACCTGGAGTTAGAACTTTCCTGTGAATTCCTCATTTCTGTACTTATCTGAAGTTTCTGCTGTAGTGGCTTTTCTTGTGGCAAGTTCCTTCTATAGCTTTGACAGAAACAGTTCTGAGGATTTGATTTGATTTGTGACTCACTGTAGTATATTGGTTGTTGGCTTTTTGTCTCCACCTCTCTGCGCAGTGTTTCATAGAAGATAATATGAAGGAAAAGAGAAGTGCATGCATAGTTTACATTAAATTAAATGTTCAAGTTCTGGAAATCTCCTACTTTATGCTAATTGAAAATTATCAGGCAATAGAACAAAATATGTGCCAGCTGAATACCCATGGGGAAGCCTGGGATGGACAGATGACCATTATGACCATTAAACGCTCAAGCATTTTTGGGGGAAGGAGGGTGGTAGTTCAAAGTGATTGCTAAAACTCTATTTTACCACCCGCATGTAATTTTTTTAAAAATAAAAGCTCAACATACCAATAGCAAAAAGAGACCATCAGGACTAACACACATTTTTCTGTTGCTTAAAACGGAAGTGATGACCTTATTGAAACTACCTGATTACTTTAGCAGGAGGAAATTCCTCCTTGGCATCTGTCTATAGCAAATTAAACTGGGGGTATTCTCCGAAGATTCTCGGGCTGACAACACATAATGTCACTGCTGAGATAAGGCAGCTCTATTACAGCGATGCCTTCTTTAGAATCATATTGTTGGGCGTTGGAGGTTTTTTGCCTTCCTTCCCCTTCCCCTTCCCCTGCCCCTTCCCCTTCCCTTCCTTTCCGTTCCGTGCCCTAGCCTTGTTACTTGTGGAGTTTTTTTTCCCACTGAGCTGCTAAGAGGCACTGATGGCTGTGCGCTTGAGATGTGGGGGAGGCAGAACTCTCTGTGGTTTTTTTGGGAGTTTCTCTCGGAGGGACAGAGACACCAGATGGGGGCTGGAGCGGTTGCAGACTTTTTTTGCTCTTGCTCTTTGGCATCGGAGAAGGACGTCCAGGCTGTCGCTTACTGAGGGGAGAATTCACAGGCACCTGAGGGATCTATCACGATCTGCTCGTCTGTCCTGGGAATCCTGAACTTCGCCTCTCCCTGCCCTGCTCAGAGCCTGGCCCTGATGGCCCGCCACCGCTGTTTCTTCGCTATTGCTCTGGGTTTCTCCTCGTGATAGCCTGCATCCTCCGCCCTGCTGGGACGCCCTGCCGTTTCAGCTTGCTGCTTCCGTGAGTCCTGCTGGTCCAACACTGCTCCAGGGTTTTGTGAAGCAAAGCCTCTTTTCCACCCCTCCCTGCCTCAGACACAGCCGCCATCACCGCATGCTCCCGAGCTCGCGCCACAGCGCTGTCTGCAGCCGCGGGAGAATTATTGCACCTGCCCCGCCCAGCGGGAGCCACCAGCACCCCTGCTGACTGTGACGGGAACTGCACCAAAGGGGAACGTGCCTGCAGCCGAGAGGATGTTACTGGGCTCCTGTTCTGTTATTGATTCCGTATTTTTTGTTGTTTTGCTTGCCTTGCTAACATCCTAGTAAAGAACTGTTACTCCTATCCTCATATCTTTGCCTGAGAGCCCCTTAATTTTAAAAGTATAGTAAATCAGAGAGAGGGGGTTTTACATTTTCCGTTCTGAGGGAGGTGGTTACCTTCCCCAGGAGACACCTATCTTTCAAACAAAGACATATATGTAGCTTGTGTGGAAACAAAAAAATCCCCTGTAGGTATTCCTGCATTACACAGAATATTTTATATATATTGCATGTAATGATGAGAATGTTTATACTTATCATTTATTATAGCATGAGCTAAATTTGATTAATGTAGTTTCTTTTATACAATTTGATACAAAAAAATTTAACCAAACTTTCCATGCAAATAATGCTAAATTTGGAAGGTCCATAATTTTGGCATATAGATTTTCTTGTAAACCCATATGAGTTTTCCTGCATGACCTCTAATATAGCTAACATATTTTTGATCATAGGATCATAGAATGGTTTCGGTTAGAAGGGAACTTCAATTCCAATCCCCTGCCATGGCTAGGGAAACCTTCCACTAGGCCAGGATATTCAAAACTCCATTCAGCTGGCCTGGAACTTAAATTTTGATAACGTCCAGTTATCTAGTTATTTTATTATTAAATTCAAGTCACTATCGCTTTTAGTTACTTAAAGTATCGTTTAATAGAGAATAATTTTCTTTTTTCATAAGTCTGTAATATTTTGTGAGCTGTCAATTGCTGAAGTAGGTAGTACTGATATTAGTTAAGATATTTAATTTGCTTTCCTATGTTTCTCTGCTAAAGTGTGTATTCAAAGTCCATTAGTGTTAAGATCCCTGCTAACCTCAAGGTCTTGAATCTCCTAGTAAAATATTATTTTTGTGCTGCAAATTTGATATTTGTCCCCCCTTTTTGGAACCAGAGGTACTGCATGAAAGAAAAAAATAAAATTAAGTTGCTAAAGGAAAAGGTGTTTTTATTCATTGTTTGGTCTTTCTCAAAACAGCAGTTTTAAATTAAAAAGTATGTTGCATTAGCAGAAATTGTAAAGTTTGCCTGTTCTTCTGAAATGAAATGTTAGAGCTGGATCTGTATTTCATTTAACCTCAAGCAATATGAATTGGATTTTCTTCATTGAGGATTTTATAAGAACTTTAAAATGTAACATTTCAGTCCAAATAAAAGTTCAGTTTTGAAAAGGATAGAATGTTTTCACTCATCCATTAATTAATAACCAAGTTTAATTCCACTAGGCCTATTTGTCAGTTCTAGTTTATACTGTAGGGTTCAAGTGAGAAGAAATTATAGAATGAGTCAAACTTTATGATTGAAAGAATTCTACTCCACAGTAAGGAACTGTCAAGTAAAGCACACCTTTATTGGTCTGGTTGGGGGAAGCATGTAGCATGCGGGGGGTTGATGCCTGAAAGATAGGCTGGAAATAAAACCCCATAGACTGGTGTCTAAGGAGCAGGTGTTTTTTAATTGCAGCACTGGAGGTAAGGGGGATATCTTGTTCTAACTCAGCCACTTTTGTCAAGTGCTATGGTATATTTATACAGCAAGTATTCCTTAGTGTTACTGTCTCAATATAACATCATCATATGCATGACAGAACTAATTTACATAGTATGATCGCATGGTTATCGGATAGTTCTTCTGCGCTGCTCTTGTGCTCCCCAACTCAGGGGTCGTTGGGGGTCTTTGATGAAGGCTTCCAAAATCTTTGCATCTGAACTTTTCAACTGTGTCTTCAGAGCATGTGCAGTTATAGTGTTCCTTGGTATGTCTGGTACTAACCAGTCTAAATTCTTTGTTTTGTGGCTAATTGGCTTGACATTTGTCCATTTCTCCTTAGTACTACTTATCTATCTCTGAAACTATCTATCTGGTGAGTTTTTTCTTCTTTTTTTTTTCTTTTTTTTTTCTTTTTTGTCTATTTAGGGTTAAGCACATAGTTAACCATAAACTATCCATCACATTGTATAGAAAGTTATTCATGTCAGGTTATATAGATATAAAAAACTATGATTTGAGTTCTGTAAGTATAAAAAGCTATAATTCAGGTTATATAAGTGTAGAAAGTTATGATTCAGGTTATATTGATATCAGATTATATTGATGTCTTATAACTCAAGTTATATAAACACTTTGTAACTTTGATCTAAGTTATATAGGCATCAGGGTTAACACCACATCTCCGTGTCCATTTCTGCCATGCTCATCTTACAGTGGTTATTTATACATTTACAGGTTTGCCATCCACCCTGTTTGTTTGTTTATCTACAAGTTACCGTCTTTAGGGGTTGGGATCTTCCATAACTTGTGGATTTCTTATCTTATGGTTGCAAACATGGCACGCTATTTTTATCTAATATATTCATCGCATCAATTTTAAGTATCGCTAATGCTTGCTTACTTGTATTATTACACACTTTATTTCTATACCAGTTGTATTTCGTCTGTAATTACGGATTATGTTCCAACTCTTTTATTATAGATTTCTGTCCTTTATGACAGCTCTTCTATTAGTCATAAAAATGGCGGTTAGTAGGCGTTATTCCTTACCGCTTAGCTCATGCAGGTTCAGCCCTTGTCCTGCAGAAAAAGCAGTTAGCCAAACCCATTTGCTCACATTCCTTTCCCTTATCATCTTAGTCCGCTTGTTTGGTTTTTTTTCTCCAAAAGCAGTTAGCATTAGGCACAGCATGTACTATTTGCTTATCATTGTAGCCTCTTCTGGGGCTAGGCTTCTTCTTTTGTAAAAGCAGTTGTGATCTAGCACAGCTCCTAACACCTAACTTTTATTAATCTATATACTAAGGTGCTTGTGTTAAAGGAGTCCTGTGATTCATATATTAAAGGAACCCTATGTTTCATTTACCAAGTTAAAATAGATCTGAATTGTTCTTTCCTCATGTCTTTCTTTAAAACAATTTTAAAGGGGAGCACTCTAAAATGAGTTCTAACAAGCAAAACTGCAACAGGTAAAAAATAACTGTAAATAATCACTAGATACAAAATTGCTAAATCTCATTAACTCCCCCAGAACAGAGACATCCAAAATGTCAGATCCAAAATACCCTTTCCAAGATGATGCTTGCCACTGGAGAGAGACCATGTCTAGGGTGACAAAGGGAAGATGGCTCTGACCTTCCCCCACAACAGCGGCCTTCGAAGGCAAGCATGTCATCTGGGAGACACAGGGAAAGGATGGCAGCACCCTTCTGGGAAAGTAGAGTTAGTGTTAGGTTTGGGGTTAGAGATTAGGGTTAGGGTTTATGGAGCAGTTCTAGTGGCAGATGAGAAGTGCTGGCCTGTGTGGGGGCAGTGCTGCCACCGCCCCATGCTCTGTCGATATTGGTGCTGCTGTCCCCTGCACTGTGAGGTCCTGCGGTGTGCAGCTGGTCTGTCAGCACTGATTAGGGGCTCCTGGGGTGTGCAGCTGGTCTGTCAGCACTGATATGGGGTTCCTGGGGCGTGCAGCTGGTCTGTCAGCACTGATACGGTGTTCCTGGCCCCAGGGACCGGCTCACTTCATGCTGCGGATAGGTTTGCAAACTTCAGTCTGAAACAGTTCTTGATTGCAAAATGCAGGAGGACTTTGAGTAGCAAATGTTGCAAGCCCAGAAAAAAATAAATCTGTGCCCAAAGCAGCCCCTTTCCAAAGCAGAGCCTCCACCTTAAGCAAATGCTGCTGGCAGAGGCAGAGAGCTCCCTGCTTCTGGGCTCCTACTTAAGAACAGACTGCAGAAACCCCCTGCTCCCGGGCTCCATTTTCTGGCTGCAGGGTCTGAAAAAGACAGTAACAATTTTTGGGCATAGATAGTTATAGAATGTAACATTTTGGGCTACCCATGAAACCTCAGATTACTGATGTCTCAAAACTTCATACTTCCAAAGTTTTGCTTTCTTTTTTGTGTAGTATATGTTTTAAGGTATGAAAAATCTCACACTGTCACCCCTGCTAAATACATCCCTTTGTCTCCTGTTCATCACAGACAATCCATTATTTGCAGTGTTTCAATCTGGTAGTTTGCTCACTCAGAATCAGAACATCATTTCAGTGTATGAAACATCTATTTATCTATATTAGGAAAAATTAAGTTCTATAGGTGAGCAAGGGGCCATAGTCCAATTTGAAATCTATACAGGGTGTTGGAATTAATTAAATCTGGAAGAATTAAGATATGTTTTCAGGTGCATTGGCTAATGTTTTGAGACTATCTCATGCTTTTATTCTTTGTGTTAGACAGGGCTATGAAGAACTGGAAAGACAGCTAAAAGAAGTCTTTAAGGAAAGGAGCAACATACTTCAGCAACTCTTAAAGACTTCTAAAGAACTTCAGGGAATTAAAGTAAACCTCCAGGTTAGAATCTGTCTCAGTTTCTGTAGGATTACTTACTTACCTCAACATTTTCTTATTGGTGTCATTTAATTACAAAAAAAGTGTTTCTTTTAAAAAAAATCATTAAATATGTGAATAATTATTATTTCGTTTATTTTGTTGGTCTTCTACTTAACATAAACCTGATGGTTTCATGGAAAATTTCATCCTAATGTGTTGGGGCCTTTGTCAACTCAATAAAAATAATATATGAAAATAGAACATAGCAAAAAGAAGGGAAGGACAAGAAATATGCAGTATTAATGGAGCTGACACACATTTGTACTGGCAGCTACTGCAAAGGATATCCTGTGCTGTTGCAATTTGGATCTTTGCTGCTGAATTCCATGCATTCAACTTAATTTAGTTACCTAGTTTACCTTTCTTACATGCCATCTGCACAGTCTGACTGGATTTACTGCAACGCATTGCTTTACAGGTTCACTTGACAAACTGTGCTAGATGAGCCTGAAGTGAGAGTTGAGACTTCTCTGCATTTAACTTTTGGGTGTCATGGTTAGGCTGAAAGGGCAGTAGATTAACTCTGAACTCAAATCAGCTGCTTGGAGGAAAAACAAGATTAAAAATGCTGCCCTGGATTTGAGGTCCAGATATTCAGCTGAGGGAGTACCTGTCTTTTCACAGTTGAGTTTATTGGTCTGGTGAAAACATTTAGATTCATTACCAGTTAAAATTGGTCTCTCATGGTATTTCATGCCATTTTAAAGGAAATTATTTTTCTGACAATACATTTTTATCTTCATTGATGTAAGCTAGCTGGGAAAAATAAAAGGAGAAGAAGTACTCTATCTGTTCACAGGAGAATACTAGTGGTGTGTATCAGTACTGTGCTATATTATATTATTATGTTTTACTGTCTTATGTTCCAAACTTCTCTGGTTTTAATTAATAAACCCTTTGATTTTTGGGGTTTTTGATTTGGGAGTTAGGTTTAATTTTGGGGCTTTTTTGAGTGCTTTATCACTGTTATTGTAGGCTTTTTCTTACTTTTTTAGAGAAATATACTTCTCCTTGTAGCAAATTTATTTTAGAATGTAGCACAGTTGAAGGTGGTATTCAGCAAAATTACATTGTGAAATATTTTAGATTCTACACTACATAGATCCTGATATGGGTAAAGAGCTGTAGTATTGTCTCCTGTATATACACAGTGACTTGGTCATAAAATTCTAATGCTTTTAGTCATTTGTCTGTTTCTAAATCTGCTTATTGTATTTATCTCTCATTTAGTATTTGAAAAATATAGAACTGTGTACAGTTAACTGTTTTTGAGTTACAGTAAAACAAAAGCAGACTATTCTTCCTATTTTCTAAGTGGCAATGTCTGCAATTCACCAGGACCATTTTATGAACAAGGGCCAAATACTTACATAGATTAATAATAAAAAAATATCTCATTAATGGAGTTTTCTGTTGTTGCTATCAGTCTTTAAAAAATGATGAAACATCGACCAAAAAGGATGTGCAGAAACTTCTGGAACTGCGCCAAAACCAAAGGTAAGACCCTCACTTCCTTCTCTTTCCTTTTCCTGACTAAAAACTGTCAGAATAGCAAATTCCACTTTTCCTTTTACTATATAGATAAATACTGCTGTATTCCAGAATCTGCTGGTTGTAACAGTAAAATAAAGGCAAGAAATAATCTTTTTGAAACAAATTATGGATTTGCTGATATTGGACATATGCTAGGAAAATGTATTAAAATGGTGTGGTGAGATATCTGCTAAAGATATCTCTAAGTGCTAAAGAAAGGCATTTTGAATTTTAAAGGAAGAGTTAGTCATGAAGTATTCCTTAAAAAATAAATTCACAATTTTTAGAAAATTAAATTACTAAAGTGTCTAAATCTCTAATTTTGGAAATGAAGATGTTTATTCAAACCTCTTAATTAAATGTTTATGTGTGTAGATACTCCAAATCACTAGTCCATGTGCAAACAGGAATACTTGCACTGGATATTTGTAATGAATGAGTTAGGAGGAGAAAGATGTATTAATTTCAAATTATTCATTAAGCACTTAAAAAAACTAGTTCCCATGGCTGGGAATGCAAGTACCTAGCCTAGTCCTTAGTCTCAATTTCCCTAGTGCTTCATTGTGAGTAAGTCTAATCATTCTGTGTCTCTTAATTCTTGAAATTCAAACCAGCAAATAGCAACATCCATACAATTTTAATAACAAGAAAACATAACTAATATAGAAACCACTTTTGCTGGAAAAAAAATGTATATAATCAGTGCATCTATACTTCATATTTTTCCCTAGGAAAAATGTTTAGTAAGAAGCTTTATTAAGTTCATACTTCCTTCATTGTTAAAAATGCAATAATTAAATTTTATTCTACATTCACTGTAGAAGTACATGTGGAAGTACATATGAAATTGCATTGCTACATAGAAACCTTGTCAGAAAATTACCTTCATGTTTTAAATACCCAATATATAAGACCCACTGTGCAATACCAGTAGAATGTCTTCTTTTTACTGTGATACATAACAAACTTTCAGGTATTCCAGAAAAATATATTAATTCTAAAGGCAAGACTTTATCTAGTGTTCTGTTTAAATACTACTGTGGCTTCGATGTGACTGAAGGTGTACATCTCAGCATCATAGCTGTCCTTCGCGCAGATTAAATCCTTCATCATACATGAATGCAGTTTTGTGGTGGTTTGATTGTTGTGCAACTTTCCATTCTGAAATTGAGACATGAATTGATTGAAAGTATTAATGGACTGTTTAGTAAACAGATCTTAGTTGCAGATGGGAAAATTGAGTCTGCTGAAAGAAAATTTTATTACATATTTCAAATATCTCTCAAGATCCACTCAAAATTACATGTTGACTTTTGCTTCTAAGGCATCCAATCATTGACTATACTGCACAAGAGCAGTTTCCAGAAATAAAGAGTGGATCAGTGCAATCTGCTGCTGAGCAGCCCACTCCATGTGTTGGTTTCACGTGGTGGGGAGAGGGGTGGATTCACCTCAGGGATAACTCCATGAGGCTGGGGAGTGGGAGGGACTCTTCCCGTCTCTGGGAGCTTCCCATGTGGGCTGCTGGCACCAATCAGAGAGCTGATTTGGTGATGGACAGCTCGGGAAACCAATGGAAGGTTATTGTGCTTTCACAAATCACATTGGATTAAGTTAACTGCGGCGTCATTCGGTTTCTGGCCTCCGGAGGTGTGGGGGGTCCCTGGCTGGGGTCCCGGCCTGGCTTTGGGCTTGGCCTCCAGACCGGCCCAGCGCCCCGGCCCCGGGCTCAGCGGGGGCATGGCTCCGGCACCAGCCGCATGGCCCTGGCCCTGCCGGCTCAGCTGGGCTCGCCTCGCCTTTCCACGTGGCAGAAGAGGCCTCCAGCTGCCGGTGTTGTTTCTTCACGATCTGGATACAGTTTTAACTTCTTTGTGCCTGGATGGGATTCTCGATGTTCTGAGCTCCCCTGAATGAGAAGAAATTAAGTATGGGGACTGCAGAGGTCAGCGGAATGAAGATAAAGTTCCTAGTGGGAAGAGATTGAAGAGATGCAACGATAAGTAGCTGAAAACATTTTTGTGGGCTAAGGGGATCGTGACTTCGCTAAAATTCCTTTAAACTGTGGAAAATACATGGAGGGTTGAAATATTTGAGAAAAGGATCCTTAGCGCCGAGGGAATGGGGGTCTCTGTTCTGGAACTGGAATATGAACAGAGACATTTGATAGAGAAAACAAAAAAGAGAATTTTGTTTTTTAGCAGCTTGTCTTTAAAGGTGGTACCCCAAGTGTGTAACGTAACCCATAACACGGCTCTGGAAGGACTGTGTAAATGGGAGGAAAATTCATGGTTCTGTAAGTCTCGGGCGAATGCAAACTGTGAAGGTGAAGACACCCCCTAAGCATAAACCAAAAAAAAGGAACTTTTCTCTCTGAAGTAAACTGAACTGATTATTTGAGTGTATAACTGACTGAAGTGTTCTCTGTATGTTTTTGGTAAGAAATGTGGAATGAAGAGGAGGAGGGAACAATCTAGGAATCTTATCCTGAATTCTAATTCTTTTTTTTTTTTTGTGTTATTAATAAATTTCTTCTTGTACCTTTTTAAGTTTTGAGCCTGCCTTGTCTCTACTCCTGGGTCTTGTCTCTAAAAGAAATTAAATATATTAAGGTTGGCAAACCCAAGTCACACCGTGACACTCCATCATTCAGAAAATGAAAGGTTTTTACAGTATACTACAAGGAAATCCTCTTGCCATCTGTTTACAGACTTACTAGATTTAATTTCCAGAGAGGTGTAGAAGTTCAGTGTATGAAAGAGAGATTAAAAATGTGCCAGGGAATCTTCCTCATAGAATTTCTCTAAGGAAAGGTCACAGTTTATTTGCCAGGGTCCTCAGGCTATGTTTCATCTTCAGTAAATGAAGAAAAGTGAACATAGTCTTATGCTTAAATCTATTGCATTGAAGCCGAAATTCAACATATATCCCAATATTAATTTTATTAACTTTCTTTGAACAAACATGAACTGCATTTGGTCTGAGCCTGACTTTGATTACGGTTTACAATGCTGGACGATACAGTAAAGTTTAGAGTACTAGAATCTCTGGTTTTGTAAGTAAATGCTCTGCTGACTTAAAAATAGATTTTTTTAAGAATTCCTTTTGTGCAAATTCTTCAATAATACCCATATTGCAAATAAAACTTGATCACTTACTATGATTCCCCCAGTTTTATTCTTCCTGTGTATCATCAACGCGTTGAAATGATGGCATCTGTTAGTGTTGATCGTATGTTGTTTTAGTGCTGCTCAACCACTTTTTCAAATAAATCTGTTCTGTACCAGTGTTGCTGAAATTGCTGAAAGTAGTAGCGGTTATCAGCCAAAAAAAAAAAAAAGATCCAGCAGGTAGCAAGTTCTTTTAAAATTAGGTGTTTTCCATTCAGTTAGTTTTCACAGGCTAAATTATTATGTTACTGTGTGTAAATCCAGTTTTGGCTTGATCTTCATTGAGAGTTTATCCATGCAAGAAGCAACCCTCCAAAAGCTCTACAGCTGTTATGAAACATGTCATTTTACTACTTTGCTACAACTCCTAGCTGTGTCATATGCTATGGGTAGAAAATTTTCACCATTTGGAGAAAATCTCTGACTGAATCACTAATGCAAAGGGTTTTCACTAGATTCAAATAAAGCCCAATCCAAGCAATTACCCTGTTCTTTTTTCTTTTAATGCCAGAATCTTCTACTTAATTTTTTGGTGCTTGTGTCTAGAAGTGTCATATGAGGTTGAATTTTATCAGAGCATGATTTATTTGTTTATTTTGAAGCAGTTATAAACTAGTTCTTAGAGATGTTTCCATGTCAATGCATTTTCACTTGCCTACTTTCCTCACTTTTTGGGTGCGAATCATTTTTGTTAGAAATTATGCACTGGCAGATGTTTTGCATAGCAGGCCATTCAGCAGAAATAAACAGTGGCTACTTTGCATCATAGATGATTTTTGTTAGAAATTGGCACTATACCTCATGGAGACATTATGATTTTATTTGCAAGACTCATAGTACATCTGTTTGCTACTCTGAATAACTAATGGTCTACATTTTTGAATCTGAAGAATTAATTTCTAATGGACACTTGTGTTGAAATTTGTGTTCTGTGTTTTCAATAAATTAGGAAAATGAAATCTCTCCAGGAAGCCTTTCAAAAGCAGCTTAATGAGGCAGCTGAGAAAGCAGAGAAGCAGCAGGCTACCGTGAGTGATTCTCTTTCTTTCCCTTATTTTTGTTGTTGTTCAGGTTTTTCTTAATCTTGCTTTGAGAATTTACTACCCGAACAAATTTTGTAAAAAAAGAATGGCTTTCACATATGCATTAGTACTCTGAAACCATCAGAAGAAATGAGCTGGAGAAGGTCTTAATGTTCTAAAATATTAAGATTCCCATCTTCCCTTATTTCTGTGGAATTTAGGGATGTGTATACATTTTTGGAGACTTTAAACAGGAAATTTAGGCCTAAGCCCTCTCCGTGGTGAGATGATCTTTTTGGACCGTCATGTCTCATCTATATTAATATGCACTGTCATACATCCATTGACTTTTTAGGAATTACTATGGACTTTCATCAACAAAATAGATAATAGAGTGTCTGATTTTGACCACAGTAGAACTAATTATCACTAATGCAGGTAGTGTTAAGTCCCATTGAGATTTCATGTTTTATTGAATTGCTGTTTCTGAATAAACTGCACAATTGTTTTGACTTTCATTTAGCAGTGTAATATTTTGGAGCATAAATAGATATATTTTGCTACTGTAGGGGAAAAAAAAAGTAGAATCATGTTTACTAAGATGAAAGAAGGAAATTTTTATGTTGGCTAGTAATATTCCTATAACATGGACACAACTGAGTGAAAGCTGACTAGATAATGTCCAGAGGTTCCTTCGAATCTTGTTTTATTATTTGAACTCTGAACTTGAAAACAACCTGCTAGAAGTGTTTATAGATCTATCTTATACTTCATATTGGATAACTACTGATTTATTTACTGAGATTTTACTGTCTTTCAGGGTCACAAAGCAAGGGTTTGTCCAAGACAGAGTTTTAAATGAAATTATTAAATTCAAAAGATATTTACAATGCCTTATTTCACATGACTATGATTTGTAGATAACTTTACAGATTTGGTGAACAAAATGTCAGACTGTGTTTTCCTACCTTCTGATTAGAAACAGCATAGATTATGGACCAAACTATTCCTTTTACAGGTTTCTTTCAGTTAATCTGACTTTTGAAAAAACATTTTTTCCCCTTTGTTGCTCAAAAGTCTGAAGAGTAAAGATACTTTTTGTTCTTGTGTGCCACACAACATATAATTAGTGTATATTTGGTATACTTGTATTTTTGTCTAGAGCAAAAGAAGTCCTCAGGAGCAAAAAGAAGTAATCTGAAAGCTGTATTGAATTTGAAAAGGACAGCATATTTTGTTGATCTTTCTAGCCAGGACAGCATATATCCAGAAAAAAAATTGAAATAAACTGCCCTTGTTTTAAGATCCTTTTGTACTGAGAAAATCTATGAATTGTCTATATTGAATCCTAGAGTCATAGAATGTTAAGGGGTTGGTATGGACCTTAAAGACCATTTAATCCCAATGTCTCCTGCTGTGACTGGGACACCTCCCACTAGATCAAGTTGTTCAAGGACTTATTGAACCTGGCTTTGAACACTGTCAGGGTTGAGCATCTACAGCCTCCCCGGTCAGCCTGTTCCAATGCCTCTCCTCCACCACAGTGGAAGATTTATTCTAAATATCTAAACAAAACTTCCCCTCTCTCAATTTATACCCATTATTCCTTGTCCTGTCACTACAGTTCCTGATGAAGGGTCTCTTCTCCAGCTTCCCTGTAGGTCCCCTCACATACTGGAAGGTTTCTCTAAGGTCTCCATGCAACCTTCTTTTCTCCAGGCTGAACAGCTGCAACTCTTTCAGCCTGTCTTCATAGGGGATGTGCTCCAGTCCTCTTATCAGCTTTGTCGCCCTCCTCTGATCTTGCTCTGACAGTTCCATGTCATTCTTAGACTGGGGACACCAGAACTGTACACACTACTCCAGGTGGGGCTTCGCAAGAGTGGGATAGGGGGGAGAATCACCTCCTTCAATATAGTTCTGAAATGAGAAAAAAATTAGTATCTAGTTGTCTCTGATAAGTATTCAGAACATACTGTTGAAAGCTGACATTTTTTCAGGTGCGCTGAATGCATTCCTATTGACTTTATCAGCACAATGAATTCTAGTCCTACAGAAGAAAGTGGAAAACTTATTTCATTATTGAATGTCTTTATTAGCTTTTGATACTCAAGGCTAATTCAGGTGTGAATTACATAAATCTCAGATATAGCTAATGGATTTGTTGGTGTTTCTTACATAGTGCTTTTTTGTTTGAGCAATTGTGCCTTGTGTACATTCAGTCCTACTCTAGCACTTTGAAGACTAAAAGGTTTGTTCTACACAAAGCAACTGTGAGCAAAATATCACCTGGTGTAGAAACCAGGAGAAAGCTCCTCTGAGTGTATAACAGAACCTGGCTTGGAGTGGTGGCAGATGGTTAAAGAATCTGAGCTGTATTCCAATACTTGCCGCTAATAGCATATTAAACTTGCTAGTAATTCTAAGGAAATCAGAACTATGTCCTTGGTTTATGACATTTACTTCTTTACGCCTCAGAGTACAATGTACATAGTGAAGCTCAACGATACAGCGAGACTGAATGAATATTCAAAAAGTGCCTCAGGATCTTCAGATGAGAATTGCAGTAGAAATGGAGATAGATATTATTACTGATACACAAGGTTGTTTTATACCTGATTTCTCTATGTTTTCCACATTTTTTCTGAAAACAATGTGAAATCTGTGAAACAAGGTCTAAGTACTTTAATGCAAGATTAGTGAGAGGATGGGAGCTTGAATTTAATTCTAATTTAATTAATTGTGAAACTTGTTTCTAATCCAATTTAAGCACATTTTATATTATTGGACTTGGTGAAGTAAATCTTGATTTTCATCAGAGTAAATGAAAGTAGAGTTACATTTCACAAAGACTAATAAAGCACTGGTGTGGGGGGGAAGGATGGAATTACATATTTTTCTTCACTTGCCAAGGAGGCACAGTACAGTGCTTACTGTATGTATGTTAATTGGCTGTATAAATTCAACAGTTAACACCTGCCTAAAAGTGTTCTTTATTAGATCAATGTAAAAATGTAAGAATTCACAATAATTAAGTCAAATTAAATGAAAAAATAACAGGGAAATTACTCAAGGACTCTGACCAAAACAAAAGAACAAAGGAGACACAACATCTATACATTCGACTTTACATTAATGTCTTCCTGTGCAATGTGTGGCAAGGCTTTTCACTAGCATTGCATAAATGATTCATCAGAAACAGAGATATCAATGTTATTATGCTTGTATATCTATTTTTTGACCCTTTAAGACTAGAGAAACCAAAAACTGTAGGCATCAAAAAAGTTGCTTTCTGAGCAGCTGCTGAAGGGTTGGTGGGCATCACCTCTAGTTGGTAGAGGGCAGCCAGTGGAGCTGCTGATAGGAAGAAACAACCTTTTGAGGACAAAAGCAGCAACTCAGGCTTGAGGAAAGCAAAAGGACATTCCTGTCCTTTAAAGTAGTAAAAAGTAAAGTAGCCCTCAAACTGAGGGCTGACCTGGGGGATCTTAACAGGAGTGAGCACTGCCTTCCTGATTGTCTGCATGTGTAGCACTGACAAAAAACAGTAGCAGTCTGTTTTGGGACAGTTTTAATGAATGAATTTCAGTTACACTTTAACTGCTCATTTTAGTCCTGAGCAAGGTACAAGAAGTATGGACGTAAGTGACTATGCTTACAGCTGAGTCTTGGCTGTGCACTAATTATGTTATATTGGGATTTTTCCATCCTATCATGAATAGCTACTATCGTCTGACTCTTAAAATTAGATCACTATCATCTGCTAAAGTATTCTCTATTTTGATGGGGGAAAATTTAATTTAAACATTTCAAGCTCACCAACTACTGTAAGTAAAGGCCACTGGATGTAGGGTTGCCTTTAATAAACATAATGAGCTCCGATATTCACAAAGCACTAAGGATGAGCGCTGACACAAGCAGTGTCCTTGCTTAGTACTGAAAAGTTCAGCCTTAGGACAATATATTTTCATTATGTATTGTCATAATTGCAGCCACATAGCAGTTAAAGGCGGACAACATATAGAAAGAGGTGAATGTTATTTTTTTCACAATTAATTTAGAGCTGGACATAAATGTTTATTCTTGCTTATTATACTATCAGGATTTGATGACTGAAAGTAGTATTTTTACATCTCTTCTGTAAAATTATATTATGTTTTGTCCTTGACACTTACTGAAAGCATCATAGAAATGGTCTGATACAGACCTGCCTTAACTTTACCTATCCATTTAAGTGTATCCATGTATATAGTTATCCCTTTATTGGCTGTAGTAGACAAGTGGTGTAAATTCCTCCTATGTAACTCTCCATATCTATACATTGTGACTAAGTGGTTCTTTCTTTGCTAGATACTTAATAGAAGACCCTTTAAAATGCCACTATAATATAAATGCAAAAATTAATGAGTTCCTAAAAATATTGCAGTTATTTTTGGAAAAGGAAGTGATGTAAAAGTATTTTTTAAATTTCAATTTGTTAATTTTATTTTATTTTTTATTCAGCTAAAGCTAAATTGATATGTTTACACTATTTAAGATGTCCATATCAGTGATGTAAAGGTGCATGTGTATGTGAATAGTAATGAACAAATTTTAACTGACATAGATTACTGGATAAATTTATAGTACTGGATTGTCTTAAATGTCTCTTCCCTAAAAGATCCAAGCTGTGTAGAGATAATAATTTTAGTATAGCATCTCTTTAAATATTTCATATATGTGAATAGCTAGAAGTGAAGTGCCTTGAAGGAATATTAAATTCCTGAGAGATACGTCTAAGAAAGGGAACACTCTTTAATGGAGGTCAGTATATTATTTTTTTCAGTATTTAATGGTAGGCAGCTGGCAATTCATTTGAACAGCTGAAAAAACCAAATAACCACAATAAGTAACTGTATTCTCCACATTCATCTTGATCTGATATTCTGATTATGACCTGTATTTTTTGTTGTGCAAAATCCTCATATTTATTATCTGTGCATGTTCTAAATGTCAATATTTGTGGATGTCGTTGCTAGGCAAGTGAATAAAGCATCATTCTCAGCCAGTAGGTGCATATGGAATCAATATTTCCACAATCAAAGCACTTAGACAAAACTTTGTAAGAGTTTGTAAAAGAAGTTGTGTTTATGCGTGTTAGGTGGCACTAGTCTCATGGACCCCCTAGCTACATTTCTGTCTTAAGTAATGATAGCATTCTCTGACTTCTATTTTGATACAGGTGAGAGTGCTGTCAGTTCAGTGTATTTTAAATTACTGACATGTCTTCTTGAGTGTAGACATTATTCTAGTAACAGCTGTCCTATCATGTAGATTTGGTGTCATTTTTTATCTACATGATATCCAAACCATTAACCTTTGGGTTAATGTCTTTATAATCTGAATCTATTTTCTTACAGGAGTTTTGTTTTTCTTAACAAACCTGTTGCAATGTCAGAACAACTGTAGTTTCCCTTGAACTTGGGTAGAGTTTTGTATCAACAGCATGGGATATTGAATAAATAGGGATGAGTATTCTGCTGATTGAACTATCCAAAAGCATCTTCCTTCAAAGTAACAGAATTGTGTTCTTTTAATCCTAGTTGTTTATAATTATGTCATCCTTCCTCTCATTGTATTCTATAAGCTGTAATTAAAGCTCAATCCTGAAAGATTCATTAGTAAAAATAATTTTTTAAACTGCGTTTGATGGAATCAGTCTTAAGCCTTGTGACTGGAATTTCTGCTTTCCAAGTCAAACCATTGACTAAGTAGGATCTAAAGATCATATCTGAATGCTTGCATGTACAACATGCTTTATTTCACAGGTGGGTCTGACTAGAACCAAGGTCTTTATCTAATTAGGACCAATGCTGTAGCATTCAAATAAAATACCTGTTTTAGAAACCTACTCTGATAGATATGTTTTTAGAGGGAAAAAAATATTTTTGTTCGAAAATCAGTTAATGCTGTTTTAAAAATCCTCTGTTCTTTGATGATCACAGTGAACTGTGAAAAATAAACACTGCCTACTGTTTCAAAACAAAAGTAAGCCTATTTACATGCAGCAATTTTCTTTTGATTATGAGTTTTCTAGTAAATATGCTAAATGTTTGTAGATTCAGCAGGTACTTGACTGTGGCCTATAACAATTTGTAAGCAAAATTTTTTGTTTGGTGGTTGTTTTTTTTCCCAAACTTTTAAAAGCATAAAAAAAAATTAGTCTTTACAATTGCATCTCATTAACTCCCACTCAACATTTCTTTAAAATTGTAGATTAACTTTTTGAAGACTGAAATGGAAAGGAAGAGCAAAATAATAAGAGACCTCCAAAACGAGGTAAGAGGAACATTTGATTGTCATCTCAATTCAGATTTCATACTAGAAGAGAGTGTGATTTGTCTTCATATATAAAACATGTTACTGTAGTAGGCAAAAAAGGCACAAGTGAAATTCTCTGAACAGAAAAGCAAATGAAAATGACTGTGCATTTAGAAATATGATTTTATTAAATGCAGTGGTTGACTTCATACTAGTGTGCTTAGTTTAATAGCACACCTCTGTAACTTTTGCTGCTTTTTCAGAAAGGAAGTTGTGTAGATTATTGACACACAGTGAAACTTTGTTCATATTGTTATAGCTTGCATTAAAAATTAATAGCGAGAGAAGAAGAAAGAAAATGCAATCTTAGAACAGAGATTCTTAATAAAATTTAAAAAAAACCCTCAAACTCCTAAAATGTATTTTTAAGTTTTGTATGCCATGAATATCAATCTCAGCTTGATCTCAAAATTCCAATTAAAACATAAAACATGTTTTAAATAATGTTTATTGGTATTATGTTGAGATTGTTGGGAGAGTTCTCACTGGGGTACTGAACAGGAGACTCTCATTTCTGGTTCTGTTTGAGAGAGGAAAGTATGGTGACTGAAATGGTATGGTACTATTTTACTTTCCATGAAATTTGTTTTTTTATACCTTTTGTTATTAATATGGTTGCTGTTACTGTTCATTTTCTTACCTCATTGCTGTTTCTAGTAAATTGTTCTTATCTCAACCTGTAATTTTTACCTTTGTGCCTGCAATTCCCAACTCCATTCCTGGAGTGGAAAGTGGGAGGGGAAGGAGGTGAGCAAGCGAGCTGGTTTGGGAGAATTCTCACTGGGGTACTGAACTGGGGAGTGCCATTCCTAAAGCATGACAATTGGAAATGTCTCTTTCAGTTGCTCATGATATTTTGGCCATGCTCTGAGTTGTCTTCATCTGCAGTCAAAAATACCTTGCTCTCTTCTCACCTGTTATCATTGGATGCTTTGCAATTGAGCCTGTAAACTCTAATAAATCATATCAGTCTCATCCTATTGACAAGCCATTAAAAATATTTTTTCTTACTGATCACAAATACTTCCTTAATCAACATTCAAACTGTTTGACTGCTAATGATTTGGTTAGGTAGGTCAGTAGACTTCTCTAATATTTACCATACTTATGGCGAATTTTAGAAAATCTACTTTGAAAGGAATCTTTCTTTTGGCATTGAATATCAGCTCCTATGTGGAAAAGGAATCAAAAGCTACAGCTGCCTAGTGGCTTTCTATTAAACTTTTGTATCATGTTTGTTAGTTCTGTGAAAGTAAGCACTTTTATCAATCTTTTGGAAATTGACTGAATTTAAATTATACGATCTTGAGGAAATATGTTATTTATGTCCTGCCTCCAAACACTGATATATATATTGCTTTTAAAAATCTCATAAATTTGGGTGTGCTATATATTTAAATAATTTATAATATTTTATGTATAGGTTTTGAAAGAATAATCTGCATTCAGATTATATATAGAGACAGATAATGAAAATGCTTCCTTCATAGCTGGTCTTGTTCTTTCAAATATTGCATTAACCCTCATTTTGTATTGCTAAATTGTGAATTTTGCAATCTTAGGCTCTTCCGTGACTGTAAAAATAATTTCCTATTTGGTTCTGCTCTTTCAGTGTATACCCTACTGCCATTCAGCTTTGCCATTTGAAGATACAAATAAATGGCAACAGTCTTCCAGCTGAATGCAGCAGCTGTCATGTAGTGTTTGAGGAGAGGACATTGTATAGAAAGGCAATTTTTAAACTATTTGAGGCTTTGGGGAAAAAAATAACAAAAAAATTTTCTGTGGAATGGAGGAAAAAAAAAGGGCCAGATAGAGCACAAAGGAATCACGTATCTCAAAATCATCTGGTTTTTAGAGGCCTTAAGGTGCTTCCTGCAAATACCACAAAATATCTGTCAAACTTCCAGCTGTAACATCATGTGGATTATGTTAATGTAGTCTTAAAGGATTGGCATGTAAACAGATATGGTCTTATTACAAGCTGCTTTTGTTATTGACAGAGAAACCAAGAAGTTTGGAAATGTAGAATCACTGGTAGAACTATGAAGCTTGCAAAAATGTGGAGTAAAGTAGAATATGTATAAAAAGAGATACTTTAAAAATTGTCACTTTTGGAGATGGCCTTTTACACAGTGAGCAGCTTATTTCTAGCATATCATATGGTTTGTGGGAAATTGTGCTTGTATTCAGTCTGGCTGAGCTAGAGTTCCTTTTCTCTTTAGCAGCCCTCCCAGTGCTGTGTTTTGCATTGGTAGCTGGAATGGTGTTGATAACACACCAGAGTTTTGGTTACTGCTGAGCAGCACTGTCCCTCTGACATTCCTTTCCCCATCAAAGGGGGAGCAAAATTCTGAGAGGGGACACAGCCAGGCCAGCTGACCCATATTAACCAAAGGGATATTCCATAACATCAGCTCAGATGTAAAAATAAAAGAAGAGAGGAGGAACAGGGTGGCATTCATTGTTCTACAATGTTTGCCTTCCAGAGCAACCACTATGTGTACTGAGGCCCTGCTTCCCAGAAAGTGACTGAACTTTGCTTGCTGATGGGAAGTAGAGATTAAGTTTTCCTTTTGTTTATGCATGCACAAACTTTCTTTTTTTTTTTCCTCTGCTTTAGTAAGCTGTCTTATCTCAACCTACTAGTTGATTCCTATCTTATTCTCTCCCCTGTTCCACTGCAAAGGGGAGTGATAGAATGGCTTAGTGGGTGTTTGCCATCTCGCCAAGGTCAAAGCACTACAGTGCCAAAACTGCTCTAAAAATGAAGTGGAATGGTCTGCTCTTCTAACCCTTGTTTAGAAAAATTATGAGTCTTGACAATATGGCACTTAGAATTAATTGTTTTGGTGCAACTCTGAATATGTATGAACATGATGGATTAATTTCTTAAATTAATGTCTTTTCTACACTGAAGTGTGTGGTACATTTTCTAAGTTTGTTATTATTTTCCTACTGGTGCTCCTATAGAAGTCATCTTTCTCTACTGAACAGTAGAGAATTGTAAGTCATCTTTTTCACGTGGATGCTATACTTGTCCCACATTAGACTTAGGAATTAGAAATTAGAAACTAGAAATTAGAAATTAGAAATTTGGAAAGAAAAAAAATTTCCTCTTGTTTAAACCATTTAATTGCATTTGGTTAGCAATTTTAAACCATTTTATTGCATTTGACAAGTAGTGACTGACTTAACATATTACCTTTGGCAAAGGGTTTTTTTAATATTTCTGTGAATATCTACATTAAGGTATGTTAATAGCTTTATGGATTTACAATAATCCCATGTATTTATAAAGTTGATGCAGGGATTTATATAAGGTCTTTTTTTTTGCTGTTTAGACTGTGGCATAAATTTGAAAAACATTAATGAATTTTAGCTGTAGCTCTCACTACTGTGAAAAGGAGTTGCTAAGAAGGATAGTTTTAAATCACAACCATGTAAACAATTATTGTGCTCTATTCATATATAAATTGTGTTTGTAGCTTTACTGCTGAGTTAATCATCCTAAACGAGAATTTTTTCCATTCTCATTGTGTGTAGCTGCACTAATAAAGCTTAAATTAAATGAAGATTAAGCTGCAGCAGCTTAAAGTCTCACCTGATATATTGGGAATGTCATGCCCTGCAGGGTGAATTCAATTATGGTGGGAAAAAAACAAAAAATGTCCCTTAGTAAAGCAGAAATTAAATTCTAAGGCTTTGAGACTGTGTGCTGATACTGACATTGGAGTTCTTCAGTTTCCATACTCTGCAGATAAAACCAACTTTTGTTTTCCTAAGTATAAAATCCTGTCTGCTTGGGAAGAAAATTGGGTGAAGTCCTGTGCCCTTCTTGGATGCTGCATTGGTTCTACAACTCAAGAAACACCCACAAGTGTCAGAGTTGGGGGTGCCTAGGAAAGGGGGAATGAGCAGGGAGGGTGCTGGAGCAGCTGCGGGTATCGTGTTCTACTGAATTCAGTATTGTTTATTGATTGATTCCATTTCTTTTGAAGTAAATGTCCCATTTTAAAAAATAATTTACTTGATATTGTTCAATGACTTTTTTTACTGAATATGACCAGGAAAAGGTAGAAATGTAGTTCTGTCAGTTGGAAATGGTTTTTAGGGGACAGCATATGAGAAAAAATTAATACTGAATCATGGTTGTCAGTGAGATATATTTATAGTGATACAATAGCAACTGCAGTGAATATTAAATACCTTTTACTTTCACAAGCTTTGTTTTCCTGACCTTGTAGACATGAGAGCATAGTAGACATTTTCTCAGGTGCTGTTGAGTGACAACCAGAATCCAAGCATCAGTTATGGGAATGTAATGAACCTGCTATGTCTGGACCCCACACTCATAGAGAACACTATATTTTTTTATTCTTTCTTCATTCTTTACATCCAGGTGCAAGGTTTAAAGATTCCCATTCATAAACTACAACAAAGTGAAGGAGGACATCACATAAGAATGTTTAGGTGAAATATATCCTTAACAAATAAGAAGGTTAAAAATTAAGATTAAATTAACTTTTTATCTGGTACTTAATCACAACGTTTAGAACACTAACTGCTTGCATTTTTCCTGATATTATCTGTCTGCTGTCTTATCAGTTAACTGCACTGTTAAAAAATCAACAATATTTGTTAGTCATTCTCATGTCTTTCCTCATGCTGCCCAAGACATTTTTAAATTATTCTTATTTCTGACATCCTTCTTCATTAATCCCAAAATTTCAAAATGGCTCTGAATTCTTATTTTTTTCTCCTTAGTCATCTAGTCTTAAATCTGTATAATCTGACCTTTTATCCCTGAAGCTTAGCTATTTTTTCAGTTGTCATTTATAGCAAAATATGATCCATGAAGAAAAAGAATAAGTTCCAATCTTTGTTTCCTTTCATAGAAGGTTTCTACTGGTGACTAGTGCTTCTGGACACTAATGCTACATAATGTGATAGTATTGAGGATCAAGTCCTATAAACATTTCAAAAATCAGGTTGCATATATAGGTGCTAGGATTCTCTGATGAACCATTTAGTCTTATTTTCATGCGACGGATATTCACTATTTATGCTCTTAACACAATAATCTCAAAATATTCTAAGTTGGAAGGGGACTTAATGGATCAAGTCCAACTTTGAAGTGACTGGCCCATATAGGGATTGAACCTGCAGCCTTGGAGTACTTGGGACCATGCTCGAACCAGCTGAGCTAAAAGTGCAGCCAGTACATTTCAACTGATGGGTTCAGAGTAGAAAGTTCCTTTGCGAGGTCTTGTTCGAGAAAAGGAAAAAAACCATGAAGAGATTACCTTGAATATTAAAGTTTAAAAGAGCTTTATTCTCTGTTTCACACGCACAACTCTCAATGACATCTGTTGCAGCTTCACCAGACAAAAAGGGCAGCCTGAAACTTAATTAACATCTTAGATATTTGAACTTGTGCTGAGTCTCATGAATCTTAGTGTTCTCCAAATCAGTGTTTTCCAGCATTTCAGATCTCAAGGGTGAGTTGCCTCAGAGTCAACCTCCAGGGAAATTTAAGCATAAATTAAATTTTATAATTAAAGAAAAACTTTCCATGAGGCTAGTGTAGATTTTTTTCAAAATGGAAAATATAAATGCTGATCTGATTTGTTCATGTTATTCCAAGTGGAAAAGTTTCCTTTTAGTACTAAGATGGTAAAATTATCTAGTGGGAAACCCACTTGAAAGGAATTAACAACGGTATATGTGGTTGAAAGGAGTGTAAATCAATACTTCAAAATAGGCACTACTGATTTTTATCTTTAGATGAAATAATAGAAGATCATTTAGTAATCAATTTTCATAAAGACTAGTGGATCTGTTGTTTTCATCATTACAAATAATACTGTCAATTACTGATGTTTGCCACTTAGAATCACAAAAGAAGGATCACCTTTGAGGAGCTCAAATAATCCAAGTTCAGTATTAGAATATTCCTTGCCTCTGCAAACACTATAGAGTACTTATTGCATAGGAATTTATAATGGTATATGTCACATAAAAATGCATTTGGCTTATTAATTTTAAAGGTTGCTTGATCGAGTTATGTTGCACCTGAAATGTTCCTGTTCTGTGCTGAGAGTTCTCAAGAGATTATGAAGATCAAACTACTAGCTAGCAAGGGCTTGGGTCTCATAACTACATTTCCATGAAAGCTATAAGAATTTAGAGCAAAAATATATGTGCCAAGTTGATCACACTACAAAATGATACACGATACAGAGCACTCCCTTAATTTCAAGGGTTAAGTCTTGGAGTGTTTGGAATTTCTTTATTATCATACTGATGTTTATTTGCACAGTTCAAGGGGAGCAGAAAGCAATTTTTCTGATAAGTTTTCTGCTATTCAGAAGTTTAAATTAAACTAGACTGCTGTTGTTTTGTACTTATTAATTTTAATAAAGAGAAAGTACCGGTGAAAAATGTCAACTTCAGATAGTGAAAGGCTTTTTTTGACTATGACTTTATAAATATTATAGTCCTCTCCCGAGACTCATTATCCTCTAGTTGTAATTTGATCAAAATAAATACATTTGAAAAGATAACTCAAATTACGCATGGAAATTCAAAGATTATTAAAAGATTAGAATTAAAAAAACTTAATTGAAATTCCTGTTAGAATTATTCTAGAAAAAGAAACCTCACACAAAATTCATAAGTTTTCAGGTTTCTTGTACAGTTGTACAGTGCAATGGGAGTAAAACACTCAAATTTGACTTGTCTCTTCCTAAGAAATCACTGCAGCAATTCAGTATTTTGCCCAAGTGGTAGGGAATCGTTAAACTTCAGTGTCTGGTCAGCCTCATACTTAATCTTAAATGTAGAAATAGGGCTATTCTGTGACAAAACTATCAATTTTCTGTTATCATTTGTTCTGAGAATTCTGTCCCACATGCCCTTCCGTAAACTGTTCACTCTATTTGCTGCCTTGAAAAGTGGTTTTGCTGTATCTGTCCCAATAATTTTGCCTATATGTCAAGTTTAGCTATTTAAGCCTTCGTATAGAATGAATCTTGTGATCTCCAGAACTTGATTTCACAATTTTTACAGCCAAAAATATTTGAAATAACAACTATAATAATGCTTGGATTTTACCCTTTTAAAAATTACCTCTGCCCTGTAAAAAATTTAAGCCTTGCTGAGTTTAATAGATGTGTTTCTTAAGTGAAATTACAAGAGTTTAATCAAGCAGGTGCTGCTTAAAATATTCTGGAAGGTGTTGTCCAATATCAGTTTTCTTTGTGATTAAGGATCTGAGTATTTTTTCTAATATCTCCATGAACTCGGGAAAGGTCTGCATAGATTAAAAAGAAAACTGTAAGATATGTCAGATTTTTATGGTTCATCCACAAGGTGTGCTGTCTTTTATGTATGATGATTACTTTCTCTCAAATGTAGAATAGTCATTCTATTTCAGTATATAAATTTAATCATTATATATTGGGAATTCCCTTCCGGTCATGTGAGTGCATATTTGTGCACGTGTTTTGTATGTGTGTATGTATTTGTGTGTATGCTTAAATCAAAACACTTCTTACATACAGGTTCAGATGCATATTTACGTGTGTGTGAGAATGTAGTGTGATGTTAAAAAATAGCTTAAAAATACCAAAATGTCAGCAGATGATTAATTGAAAACTGCAATGGCTCCATTTCTCTGGATCTGCCCAGGAAACTCTTGTCTCTCTGGTATTGATTTGCTGGTCTAGTTTATCGTGATTATTGTATCAGAACTTGAAGTCTTTCAATGTCACTCAAATAATTCTGGCTCAAGAAGATTTTTTGGTGCTTATATAAGATTATTTCTCATTTTATTTCAGTGGAGTTTTGCTCATTTACTGATGAAGATAATTTGACCTTAAAGTACTTCAGGCTAGCAGTGAGCTGGAAAATCCACGTTTTCTAAATTATATTCAGTGGTTGCCTCAAGTACTAATTTATGACAAAGTATCCTTTTAGTCTTTCTGAAATGGTAACAGCCCAACAACCTTGCTTTTAACAATGGATATCTGGTGTTCTGCAGGAGCAAACACCTTTAAACATGAAGGATTTCATGCCAAGGCCCATATGAATAAGCAAGTTACCAGGACAGGTTTACTTCTACATTAAAATTATGTTCCAGTGGAAGACCATGCAGGGGGCTGTGGAACAATGGTCATGGTACACTTTCCTTTATGCTTTGGGTGTTGTGCTCCTGGGAGTCATGAAAAGGGATTTGAGGACTTTTTTGTATGTAAAAAAGTCCCTGGGCATGATGAAAAAGCAAAAATTGAAGCATCTTCATTAAAAAAAATAAAATATCCATTAACAACTTCCTTCTGTTTAGATTTGTGTTCTTTTTGGCTGTTTACTTTTGTTTAAAGGTCAAAGCAGGACGGTAGAAAAAATGTCATGAAAATAAGGGGTGAACACAGGTGGTAGGATTATCCTTATAATGTGGGTTTCTGATAAGAAGCTGCCTTCCATTTACAGTTATATATATGAACAGCCAAAAGAATTGAGCAGCAGAGATAGTAACAAGAGTTGTGTAAAACAACAGTCCCAGAAACAGTGGGATGATATATTCATTATTTAATGGCTGGCTGAGGGTTCAGCTTGGCTTAAAGGAGTGAACAGGAGTAGCTGAATGATCGGGCAGGCTCTCTGCTTGTGCTGTGCTGCATCCCTTCAGTAGTTAGAGTGGTTTTCTGGTTTAGGGCAAATTTGGGAGGAAAACTCTGAATTGGGTCCCTTTAGGAAACAGATTTAAGCAGTCCTTTCCCCAGCTGGTTCAGGGAAATTTTTTTTTGGAGAGAAGTGGAAAAAACTGTTTATTTAACAGGCAAAACACTTCCCAGCACAAAAATGACCAACACTAAACAGCAAAATCTCTCGCTGCTCTGACGAGATGACAGATTCAGCAGAGTCCCTCCCGTGGGTTGCAGCCCGGCTCACTCAGGCTGTTCTCAGTCCCTCTGGTGCTGGGAAATGTCACAGCCTAGGCCAGGCCCGGGGTGCCACAGGTGTGAGCTCCTGGGACTCTTCTGAGTTTTCAGTCCAGAGCAGGTTCAAACAATTCCAAGACAAAGGAAAAAAATCACAGTCCAGGGAACTTGTCTGCCTCAGCTAGTCAAAAACTAACTAAAAGCAAGGGACAGCTCTCTCCTGCTGTGAGCTGAAGCCAACACAGTCTGTGTGAAGGATGCAGGCAAGCAAGCTCAGTCTCTGATAACAAATTCTGCACTTCTTCTCTTTCACTCCCGGAATTAGTCTTAAAGCTGCAGAACTCAGTAGTCAACGCCAACAGAACAGACGTTTTGGGGATACTAGCATTATAAAGTCACCCCAAGACAAGTGGCTAGATGAATGTCTAATTAAGTTCCTGAGGTAGTTCCCATATAGTATGTATTAAATCACATTCTTTGCTGTGCTGTAAATGTCACTTCTGTGGGTTTTTTTCTATTGTATGAAGTCTGTAGGCAGATTACATACAATGGACTATTATTTATGCTTGCATTCTCAATAGCATAATTTGTGCTTAAAAAAAATTATTCTTGCTGTGCAGTCATGTGTTTCAACCATGAGCTTTCATGTATTTGATTTGGCCAATGCTGAGCACTCATTTAAACTGTAGGTTTTATGCTGATGACTTTTAAGTCTCAGGAGAAAAGATCTGGAAACTGAGAGTTAAGATATCCTCTTCATTTACCAAAATATCAGTTTTTACCAAAATATTAGTGTCCAGGAATAAAATTAATATTCTGGAGCTGATTAATTTTGGGTAAAAGGCATAACCTGCTATTTATCAGTGCTTCTTTCCCATAGAAATGCTTGTCGAGTCGAACTAGCTTTGGGATTCACTGAGATACTGGATGGGTTATCAATTAATATTTTTTTTTAATCCTTAGTTTTTTGTTCTTTTTTACAATGCTGTCACCTTATTTTAATTTTACAAAATAAAATGTGGCATGGAAAGTCATTGGGAAAAGCATGTGCTTTCTAGTCAAAATGTAAATATGACCCAAAGAACCAGTCAAAGCCAGAACTGCTGAGACAAATATAAGGGTACAGTGATTCAGTACTCTCCATTAGCTGCTTCTGCAACATCCCCCTACCTACATAATATGTCTCCTTGGTATGGAATCTGAATTACCTTTTTCTAATCTTCATGCAGCTCCTTTAACTATCATTTCAACGCACAAGAACTGCGTCACTGAACTGGATCATGTGATTATAAATTACATGCTTTTCTGGATCAGAGACTATCTATTTTTCTGTGGCTGCAAAAGGAGGAAAAAAAGATAACATTTCTTCAACTTTCTATTGTTGCAACAAGCGAAAGTAGATCTAATTTGATTGCACAGCTAAATTTGAGGCTGTATTAGGGCATTGCATTTTACCAAAATCCTTGCTTAGGTGGAAAACAGTGCATATTTTCTCTTCGTTGATGCAGATTCTGAGTAATTGTTGCTAACTCTTGTTTTTACCATTTGGGAAAAGCTCCAACTTATATTTGAAAGAGGCAAGTGTCTGTGTACAGTCTGTGGGAATCTTCCACTGCATTACTTACCACTACTTACATGCTCTGCACAGAGCAAGTTCAGTGCAGAAAACAATCAGCTGGGTAGCACTTTGTGTACTACAATTTGCATGGTTGCTGTGCATTCCTTAAAATTGCAAAGTACTTCCCAAATGTTGTAGTGGTTGATTCTCAATAAATGATATAGAAATCAATAATTTCAATTTAATTATTTCTAATCATTAAACAGACAATTTTCTTCTTTGGGAATAATTTGATTTTGCTTTATAAGTAGTTCTTCAAATGTTAAAAGGAAATTAAAACATAAGTTTGCCCTAATGTTTGGGATTTTTCTTCTGTTATTATTAGTGAAGCCTTAGGGTGTATCTTTGTATATTTAGTTCATATTTCTTTTAAAATTTGCTTACATACACTTGTACAGCTCAAGTCATACTTGCTCCATTCAGTTAAGGTTCACTTTAAATTAGAGTTCTATTTTTTTCTTGCTGTAAATTTCTTACTTGCAAAGGTGAGTGTAAGAGCCAAGACAGGAAACTCAACACTGTATTCTGGAGTACTATTAGTCTTTGCAAGTTTGAAGTAATCCAGACCATTTCTTTAAAAGAAAGACACTATCGCTCTCTGGTAGGTGGCCCAGTGTGAGAAACGTATGTCTTTTATAGGGACAGCAGCCTTTTTATATAGGAGCAGCAGACTTCTATTTTGTAAAAATCTTAAGGAAAATTTGGGGGTTTTTGTAAGCATGTGAAAAGAAATATTTTGTGATTCCCAAAGAAAATGTTTAGCTTCTTCTGCCTTTGTTTGTATTTGGTTGTGGTTTATTGTTTGGAATTTTTAAAATAATCTCAAGAGTGAGATTTGTAGTTTAAAAATAGCAGTGAAAAACAATTAGGCTGATTCAGTTCAATCTGTTGAGCTTTGCATTAGTATCAGTATCTCTAAACCACACAAGTGTTTGCTGATTCTCTTAACTGGTTATGCCATGGTATCAGCATCACCTCGGAGATGGATGTCTTTGCTGCAGTGTAAGTGATTACAGCTTTGTTAGTTGATTTTCTTCACTAATCCCTAAGCAAGATGTGAATTGACCTGTGCCTTATTTTTCCTTTTTCCTTACTTGCCAAATGCCTCATTTCTCTGGTTAAACAATTATTCCGATGAACAATGAGTAAGACAGTTACTCTAAAGCTAAGTGATGAGATATTTCCTTTCCTCTCTCCAGTCCCCTAGCCAGCTCCGTTCGTACCAGAGATAGATGGAAAATCCTCATGACAAAGCTAAAAGATCAAGGAGGCTCTCTTTGATAACGTCCAGCAGTTTATTCTCCAGCCATGTCCAAGGGAAGAGAGAGTGAGACAAAGGGGTGACAGGGAATTTTAAACCCAGGATCAGGGAACGGGGGAAACTGAGTTGCACCCAATGGGGTCACACTGGCGGGGAGGGGCAAAGGGAGGCTCAACATCACAAACCCTGGGGGGATACAGGGCAAATCATTTTTTTCAGTGTGCTATGAAACCATAACAATGCAATACAACAAAGTAAAATGATATGTCAGTTGTGTTAAATATAATAAATGTAACTGGGAGTAGGATCACATATCTGCCTGGCTTGGTAGATTTAGTCTACAAACATGATTATATCATGCTTTGGTTTTCAGTATTTCAAAGTATAGTTACTCATATTTGCCAGAAATATAAGTTTGTGAATGTTTCTATTTAAATCCTAAACTGCTGAGAATTTGGAGTGGCACAGTGTTATCATCAATGGGGGTTCTAGATTTTGAGAAATAATTATGGATAATGAGACATGCACGTGTTGAGCAGGAAGTTCATTAAAAGATTACTTCTCTGAAAATCCAGCTGCCTTCAGAAATCTTGAAATATACTCTGCGGATAAAAATATACCACTTTTAAATAACATGCATAGTCAGCTGTAGCTTTAAGAAACATTCATGAGAAATACACCTGTTATGACCTACACCCAGATCTCTACAATAGTTCTGAAAAGTATATAAGCATAAAAATTATTAAATTTCCTGGCTAGATGCACTGCTTATATTGTCTGCCTATGACTGACAGACCAATTGATATAATTGGATTGGATAAATTGCATTTTTATTTCCCTTCTTTTCCAAGAAAGTACTAATGTGAAATCTACTGGTAGTCAAATTTGCTTTCTTGTCCAAACCTACTAATGATTAATTTCAAGTGAAAAATCTAATAGGTATTGAAATAGATAATTGATTGAATAAAAAAGGTGAAAAATGAATCCACATATTTTTGTGTGTATTCTGTTAGACTGATTGTCTTCTATGATTTTTTTGTTTTGTGCAATATAGGAAAACATTTGAGGAGAGGATTAAGATCTCAAGACTTTTTCTTTCATGATCCTGAAATACAAAAAGTTCAGGACTAGAGCATTTCTTTAAAAAGATGGCTATACAAGTATTGAATCTGCACTAATTAAGAAAGCAGCCAAGCTTAGATCTTCCACAAGCTCAATGTCATACAAGATGTTAGCTCTCATTCTGTGTGTGTGAGGTAAAGGTGATCTGCTGAGTTGCTCATTGGTGGTGGGCAGACTTGCCCAGAGGCACCATGTTAGTAATTTGGGGTTTTAATACTTTGAATTGAAGGACTAGAGAACAGAGGGAGAGGGAGATAGAAGATGAACAAGAATGTATGTATTTGAAGCAACGATGAGAGTTCCAACTTTTTGGGTGTGACTTGTTTGGTTTTTATATAATATTGAAAAACACAAACCTAGTAAGACCTGTTGTCTGACACAGGGCAACACTGAAATCACTGAAATTCAATTAACAAATTTCAACTAAGCTACCTGACAGTACAGCAATTATTCAGGTCAATATTGAAGAATATATGATTTTTTTTTTCCACTAGTTTGGGGTTTTGTTTGTTCATTTGCTTATTGTTCTTTCTCAATTCTTACTAGCTAATTTTACTGTTTTCATGTCACCCCAGAACCTGCACCTAAAGAGCATAGTTGACGTGCTTGGTCTTTTGCTTTCTGTGTAAGCCTTTTCCTTTTACAGAACCAGTCAACAGCACGTGGGCTGTTCTACATATTTTACCTCTCCCTGCCTTTGTAGACAAGGTGTCACTCACATCTATGTGCACAAGGATTTTCTTAATGTATTAATATTTCTTAGATACATAGAATGGTGGGGTGGGTTGGAAGTATCTGAAATACCATCTAGTTCCAACCTCTCTGGATGAAAATTTCAGTGTTTACTTCAGGGCTGTACACAGGAATGATGGACCTGGTGCATAGTCATCTTAAATTACGAGGCAGACAAATTAATAACTTCCCCTCTCCACGTTTCTGTCTAACAGTTTCAGTTTGGTTCATATCTATCTTTGTTGCCACTTATGACATACATATGTACTCTCTGTGGTTAGTTAGCACTACTCAGTGGTGCCTGGGTGCAGAGGATGGGTTCAGTTCACGTCAGACATAGCACATACTGATGCAGGCCTCAAAGGATAGATTATATGGTTGTTTCTCTTGTCGCTTTCCTGGACTTTCTTAGGATAGCTTTCTCTTTCTCTTTATTTTGGGGTATGCAATATTTTCATCTTAACCAGATGAGGTTCTTAAAGTATTTATGATAGTTCTTCACGTTCATAAACTTTACTCCGTTTTTCCAATCCATCAGCATGTAGTGTTTTTCTATCTCGGTTTGTAATCCAGAAGGAATCTCAAGAAAATACAACTAGTTAATTCTGGTATAATTTTATGCATCAGTTACCCCAGTCAGGAAATTATTTTGCATTCTGATAATTTCAAGGAGGAATTTAAGCATTCTTTGTGTATATTCATAGTCCTCTGAATATTTTAATGGCTTTGAGTTGAGGTAGAAGTGAAGAATTATTTCTCTTGCCAGATACTTTTGGTTCTATTTTTAATATAAAAGGTTCTTTGAAGGTTGTAACAAAATCTGAATAATTGCTGCTGTAATTAATATGCCTATATTCTCTTCAGCAAAATAACTAACAGCAAGCCCGTGTTTATCATAAAGCATGTTTACAGTCCTAAAAGTACCTTGCCCATGTATATAGACTGCTCTTAATCTAGAGAAAACACAGTCAAGCAGATTTATTAATACCATTTGAAAAAACACTGCGTTAAGTAGAATTTTGAGTCATCACATAGTGACAGTCAATATTTTGCAAATATTAAAGTCAGGAAAGAAAGACTTATAGAAAGTTTCTATCTGCAGACCACTCTCCTGTGCTTAAAAGACAGAGCTAACTTGGAAAGTAAGAGCATAGCAGCATTTTACTCACTATGCTGCTTACCAAAATCTGCTTTGCCTGCTAAATATTTTAAACTGTGATACCATTCATGGGTAGATCTAAAATCATGCAGTTCTAAACTTCTTCAGAGAAGATTTTAAATACTTTGCTACACAGCATTCAAATTCAGACTTTGCAAGCAAAGTCTTTTCATTGCAACCTAATGTAGAAAGAATAGTTTCTTAGCCCTACTTTGTAGCTACTGGCTCCTCTATTCTCTGTTACTAGATCTTGCCATGCTTTCCACATGGCTTTGACTTGGATATTCATAGCCAGGAGAAAAAGTTCTGTAGTCTCAAGGGAAAATATAGACTCTTTTTAATGGGCATCATGAGGAGCTGAATAAATCGGCCACCACTGGTAGATAAAGTAATGAGAATGTTCAGCAGTCTGTTTGACTTAGTGGTGGCTCCCATACAAAATGTCAAAAATGTTGAAATTGCAGGTTGTCATGGCAATATCTGTTTTCAATTTTAAAACACACCTTGTCTTCACACATTTTGATCTGACTGTACAGACCTTTACATCTGTCAGATGACTACCACATGGTCTGTGAGGCAGACAATGCTTTTTCCAATCTAGCGTCTCCTTCTGTGTGTGTATGGAATTGAACACAGTTCATCATAGATATGAAAAGCTCATTCTTCTAATTCATCATTTGTCTTTTTTACATTGTTTGCAGTATAATTACACACATTACTATTTACAAAATGCAATGTGGACATTTACACTTGATACTTTGAAGCCAATTTAGTAGACTAGCTGAAACACAGTATTTTTATTTTGGAAATTTCACCAAAAGTTAAAAGTTATATTGATGTTAAAAATGCTTGCATAAGGTGATCAAAGGAAAGTCAAAACAGAGTAGAATGAAATATATTGTGCTATTTCTCCTCTGCTTTGGGAAGGTGAAAGTATGTCAAAAAAAGGGGAAATACTGTTTTAGAGATGCTAATTCAACATGCCAAGCATTGCAAAATAGATGGACTCATGGCTGAGTTTCCAACATATGAAGCCTGACATATTGACATAAAGTCAATAACTTGAAGAGATTATGATCTAACTTATGAAAATAGATTTAGAGGAAACGTTGATATCAAAAAAATTTGAAGTCCTTCAGTAATTATAGAGTTGAGTTTTTTACATTAAACTACAGTACATGGCTCCAGTACTTGGAGCTAAATTTCTTTTTGTAGCTTTTGCATCAATGCAGCTGTTCAGAGAACATTATCATCAATAGGCGACATTTGAAATGTGCACAAAAAGCAGGATGCCAGTAGATAACAATAAAGACTGATAGTCTGGTTAGAGAGGAAAAGACTTCTTTCGACAGTTCCCTGTATACTAAAAGATAAAGAAAAAATACTAGTAATGCATTTTTCAGAAAAAAGAAGCATGTCCTTTTTTTCTCTAGGCACAGTTCACTGCCAGATTTTCTCTCAATAAAAGTGATTTTGGCATAAAATGTAAGTTCAGTATCATGCATAGGTCAATGATTCATGAGGACGTAGTGTTAATGGCTCAAAAAAAGTTGGTTGGGTCCTCTAAATTAGGTTCTACTCCTGACTTCACTTCATCTTGTTAAATAACTTTCAGGAAATCATTAAAGATTAATGGTGATTAAATTGGGGTTCTGTGCCACTAGATTAAGAATACCCCTAGGTACCTATCCAAGCTGTCCCATGCCTATGTTTTCATTAAGTGAACTATTTACCAATTTACTCAAAATCCTTATAAGAGGACAGAGTCTCCCTGCTAATGCAGCCAGGCCACTTCAAGGCTGAAGGTATCTCATGTCCTGCCAGCTTTAAACTCTGTTAGAATGTGTTGCTGCCTGCACCTGATACAGTAGGACACAGATGATACCTAGTTTCCACTACTGAAGTTTTGAAGATACATGGATTTAACTTATGATTTTGCTACTCATATGCTTACTGTGGTAAATTGCTACCATGGTTTGCTTATCAAGATACAAGAGTATGTGACCTCATTTTTACTTCACCTGTTCCAAAGATGATGCCAAACACATTGCCTCCTGATAGGAACTCTGTGCGGAGAGAATTCTCCTTTCAAGCATTGTAGCACTGGTGATAGTGCTTATTTGTGAATTAAAAATAATGTTTTAGAAAGTGCTGGAATATCCTAACATGGAAATATTATACTTCTGGAAATCTCCTTGTATTCTCTTAGTGTGGATAGACCATATCAGTATGGAAGTACAAAGAAGGTATTATCTATTACATATTGTGTGGGTACTTACCACTCTATATATATTGAATGACAGTGGCATGATGAAAATACATTTAGTTCATGAATCAATCCAGTAAAACTGCCTTTTTTCTAATTGAAAGATATTGTAGTAGCTTCTTCAATACAGCTGATATAAATTTTAGATGTCTGTAGATTGTACTTGCAAAACATCTTCTAAAAATTCAATATATTTGCCAAAAAGTTCTGTAACAACAAATAGTCAGTGTACTGCTACTGAGAGAATTCAGGGACACAGCCTATTAAAATTAAAGCATAGCTGAATAGTATGAATCTACAGAAATGTATTCCTTAGTCATCTCCTGCCCTTCTCCTTTCATAACTCTCATTTCGTAACTTCCATAATATGTCATTTCTGGTTTGAAGACAAATGTTGACAATTCTGCTTAGTGCAGTGTCCTTCTGCTGTAGAAAGTTATGACTCTTTACTCCACTAGTGATAGAGGACCTCATTTTTTTCAAAGTCAGAAATGTGTTTTCTATTTAAATTAATTTTATTTACATATTTGTTTATAGCACACTGTAAACAAATATATTCATTCCTGTAACTCTGCTTTAATAGAGCTTTCACTGTGATTTTTTTTTAAATCTCAACCTACAGCTTTCAGCAGCACCAACTTCTTGTCATCATTCTGTTCACAAATGCCAAACAAAAAGACCTTCAGGTTAGCATCTACTTAAATAGATGTTCTGCTTTGTTGATCCTGCAAATCGTCCGCAAAGGACTTAGCCACCGCTACCGAATGCAAAGTTCAAAGAATTGCTAGCTTTTTTATCTAAATAACCGCATATGGCATAGGCAATTGCCTTTCATTGCAGATATATATTCTGTACCATGGAATTCTGTATATAATATGCTGCTGTTTTTAATTAGACTATCTGACATGGAAAGAATTAGAAATAGCATTTGCTTGCCCATAGCAATCATTGAAATGATTGGAACATAAACACAAGCATAACCAACACAAACCTCCTGCTAAAAGCTCAAATAGAATATTTTTGTGTGTTGCGTATCAACTTGTTCAGGTATGCTGGACTACATGAAATACAAGAAAAAATAAACAACCTTTAGTATTAGCGGAGATAGGCGGAGAATAAGAAGTATATACTGTTTGTTTTGGAAAGCTTGCTCTTAAGTACCTTTTCCTGTAGCATAAGAGTGTGAAGCTGGGGGACAGGTTATAGAAAAGAAGCTCAAAATGCACAAAATGGTCCAAATCTGTCTAGGCTTACAGTAGAGGCAATGTGATGTTACCGAGTTTGGCTGTCAGTTTCTGGATTTTGCACTTGCCTCCTAATAACAGTACAAACAGAGTGCATTGGAGTACAGAGAGGATGAAGCCTGACCATAGTGAAAGTAGGCTTTTCCCAGGAATTCAGAGATAGAAGGATAATGGTGCTTACTGAAAATTTCCATTCAGACAGGTCTGAAGAGTCATATGAATAGATATATGCATCATCACTACTAAAATATATTGATGGGGCAGAGTCTATCAGCTGTTTGACACACTTGGCCATTGAAAGACTTTGAGGAAAAGAAACTTAAACATACTTAAGGATGTCAAGGCAAACACCCTTTACAAAAGTCAGTGTCTTCACTGACCATAACGAAAGGTAGAAAAGCAGTTAGAAAGATCTTAACTAATAAACTTAAGTATTGGAAACTCAATTTATCTGTCTCAGAAAGGTGAAGGGCTCAGCAAACCCTGCTGGGATTAAAGCAGTCACAATGTTTCATGAGATACAGAATATTTTTCATCATTGTGAAATATAAAACTAATATCCAAGGCAAAATAGATACCAATACATTGTGATATCAGATAAATCTGGTTAAGTGATTTTAGTCTGTTGATGTCTTCTGATTTCTTTCCTAAAGACACAGTGAACAACTCTGGCTTCACAGGAGATGGAAAACCATTCCTCTTGGCAGTTGGCCCTGACACTCCTGCTGACCAGAGTCCAGGGGTTTTTTCTGGTCTTGGGTTTGTATGGTTTTTTTAATGCACTGCGCATAAGAAAGAAATGTTTTAATGATGAGTAGGCACTTATCACAGTTTGATTTGCACTATTTATCAAGGGGAAACAGACCCAAATTTATCTTTTAAGCAACAAAAAGAAATAATGACAGAGCTCAGATAGAGTGTCTGAATTGAATTGCTAAGAATAATTTTCTGAGAGAGAAAGTGATTGTCTTTGCTTGAACATGCTTTGTGTCCTGTGCTTTTAATTGCTTTGTACTGATGATGTCTACGTTATATAGTTTGCTCATTCTGGGTTTAGATCCTGATGCTGATTCAAATAGATAATACTGGTTTTTCAAATTATAAAATGTAATACAAGAGTATTAAAGCATTCATTGTGTGACCAGGAATCAAGATAAACTAACTTCAAAAAATGACATCTGAAATTTTATGACTTTCACTTTGGTGGTGTAAGTTTAGCCTTCTGTTAGTAGAATATGATTCATTAGATAAATGTTAATCCCCCTAACTTCAGGTTTACAATGATAATAAACGGCTCAAAACTGGACCTGGGGGTAGTTTGTCGCAGTTAACAATGCCTATAAACGTGACCCTTGCCTCATGAGGTTTTACTATATATGCTAAAATCAGATAGAGAAATTATAAAAAATACAATATGTAGCTATGTAATTAATGATTTTTGTAAAATTTATGTGCAGAAAAGGAAATAACTAAAACTGCAACTGTAAAAATGGTTCTATTGCATTTCAAGTGTATAGTTAGTCCTTTTCTTTGTAAGCCTTTTTCCAAGTTTTCTAATTGGCCTCATGATTATTGCTTTCTAAGAATGCTAAAGTAGTCATATTTCTCCGTCATCTCTAGAGAGGTGAAGTGCTCAATCTGTAAGGGTAGGAATTGTTGCTTTTTTAAAAACATGGGTGGGGGTCTTGAGATGTTGTGTGTTTATTTGGCCAGTTTACTGGCATGTGATTCACGAAAAAATATGCAGAAGTGAAAGGTTTATTTTCCAAAGTTAGGAAGAGAAAGGAACATATACCCTTGTAGCTGGCAAGCAAGGATTTTTTTTCCCCTTCAGGTTCCAAAGGCATGTTGACAAAACATGTATGATACTACAGCTTCTTTTCTATGCTTTTATGTTACGGGTAGGTGTTTAGGCAACATAAATAAAGTCAATGATTATATAATTAATCCGTCTTTCATTAAGTCTAGTCTCACATTTGCAAATAATATCAGAACGCAAAGAAAATATAGGAATGTTATGTCAGTGTAAAAGAAAAGGAAAACAAAATACCCAGAGGCCGAGGCAGAAAGCTTATTATTTTCAGTATGGAAGCTTTGTGAAGAAGATGTTAAAAAATTTAGCAAGTTGTCTTTAAGAGTTCTGACTTTCGTGGGCTGTTACCATCCAGTTATTAAAGTTGTTAGAGAGATGCCTCTGCCCAAATTAAGGTGCAAATGAGACTCTTCTTCTAGTCTTCTGGGTGTTGAGGGTCCCACAAAACACAAGAGTCCAGTGGATTAATATATGGTTTGGGCCAGGTGGGAATGCCCTGGGAGGGCAAGTTTGACAGTGTCTCGTGCAACAGAGAGTCTGGATCTGTTGCATCATGTGCAGTCATCCTGTGCAAGGCCTCAGGAATGACTCTGGGGGACACTTCAGGGGTGTTTGATGGTTTATGACACCCCCTCAGCTACCTCTCATGTGAATGTCCCACTCGGACGTTGCCTTCCCGGTATATAGGGGGCTTACAGCTGAGCCAGTTTGTGCAAGGGAGGATAGGTATTCACTGCCTCTGAGTAGAGGTTATGCCACACACCCAAAACTATCCTCCTCTCCCTTTGGTTGCGTGAGGAATATGTGCAAACCTGGCCTCAGCAGATGAGTTTGTGGGCTATGACCTCCGCCACCCTGAACCCAGCCAGAGCTGATTTTCAAGACATATGCTGGATGTGGCTTTCTCGTTGTTATGTTCTTCTCCATCAACCTTGTTTTCTTCTACCTAGACCTGAGATAACTGGATACCAGTGTCACCTAGATCTTATCTCATGTTCCCTTAGGTGGCTTAACTCCCAGTCCAAAGTTCTGTCAGGAGGCATATTCAGGAAGGGTTAGGCTTTGGTAATAGCAGCTTCTTTATACAGTTTTGGCATAATGGGCAAAAAGTTCTTGTGGCGGTTTCAGTTCAAAACTGGGTGGAAACACCAATTTATGTAGTGTTTTTGGTTCACCAATTAGAGATTTCCTGGCCAATGCACCAATTTGTGTGGTGGATTTATCGTGAGCCAAATCGCCAGTGCACCTACTAGAATTATTTACTCATTTCCTGCTGTGAGATAGGACTAGGCGGAAGAGCAAAGCAGGCTCAAACTCTAAAGGGTATAAAGAAAACTTTATTAACAGAACTAAAAGAATAATAAGAATCAGAATAAAACCTTCAGAACACTTCTTCCCCCACACCCTCTTTTCTTTCCCACTGACAACACAGAGAAACAATCCAGCCAGTTTATCACCTCTAGAGCAGTCTTTCTTCAGTTCTCTTAGAGAGAGGAGTCTGTCTTGTCATGCTATGGAGAGTTCTCCACAAAAACAATTCTCTTGTGGCTTCAGTGTCACAACAAATCAGCTGCTCAGGAGACTGGAAATCTGATCACTCTTTAAAAGTCTCCCTCCAACTTAAAACTTTCCTCACAACTGTTTTCAACGGCTCAATCTTTGGCTAATGGGGTACACTTTTAAGGATGAGCTGTTCAGAAGCAATGGTTCTCTTCATCTATCTCTGAGATCATCTTCAACTTTGGGAACAGAGGTTTTCTCCTTCTTCCATGGGGGCAAAGGGTCTTCATCACTCTTGTCTATCTCTGTTCAAGCTTCTCATGGAATCACATTTCAACATTTGCTTGTTCAGCATGGATGCCTTTGCTCACGTCTGCAATTTGAATACCTCATCACCCTATGCTTTTCAACAAGTTACAGGAAAAAAGAGCATAATGTATGAGTTATATCTTCCCCATAGCGTTACAAGAGGATTTCAGCCCAAGAGTGAGGCATCTCCTCAATCCCTCCCACCTGGGCCTGACTTCTACTTCCACTGACCTTGGTGTCTTCATGTTGTTTCTTTACATGTCCTCACTCTGTCCTTTTCTCGCGCTTAAAAGAGGATTGAAGGTTGGCAGGTCTCATCTGTGCACTGGAAGAGTCAATATCTTGCCCGAGGCTTGCAGAGGGTCATGCAATCCCTGCCAGGTGGCGGCCAGAGCTGTTTACAATAGAGAATTCTTTGACATCTGGACTGGGTGGGGAAACGCTAGGATCTTCAAGGGGCCTGGCCAGGTCAGTGTGGCTACTTTGGCCACACAGCTGTTTTCCGGCTTTTGCTGTGTTCAGTCCCAGCTATGGGACTGATGGCTTTCCCTCCCCATGCCTGGCAGCAGCTAAGGCCCGGCCCAGCCCTCCCCAGTCTGCAGTGGAGGAGGCCTGGCCGGGCCCGTAGCCACTTCCTGGGGCCCGGTGGACCCTGGCTCGGCTCGGCCCGGGCTGGTGACTCACGAAAGGCAACGAAAAATACCTTTCAACTGATTTAGTCAAAAGGATGTTTATTTCAGCACTGGGCAAACACGCGGGATATCTCCCAAAGGCGTGCGTGCTTTTCCGCAACTTTTGGTCCTTTATTTATTCACAAAAATCATGCATAGTCAAAAATGCCTATACATATTTATTACCTATCACCGCCCTTTCCCCGCTTAGTATTAAAATTAGCTGCATACTCATTGCGGTTGCATAGTATCCCCCCTTGGTTTTGGGTCTGTGGGCTTCTAATTGAGTTGAAGGGCTTCAAGGGATGAAGTAAGGATCGTCTACCTCACTCTAAACTCTTTACCTCTGTCCCGTTTCTATGACTACCTGACCTGTTAATCACTTCATTCTGGTCTTTATTAATTTCAGTGTCAAAATTTATGGTAGGTAGGTTTCTCTTGGCTGGCTCTAAGTATTTTCAAATGTATATCAGTTTCACTTAAATGTTTCCATATGTGTATTCTGCTGGTTCTGCACATTATACAACCAGACTTTGTCAACTTCTAATCCTTCTGCTAGGAAATATGTCTTTAAGGGTTTCACATTCTTAACCTCTAGCTCCTAAGCTTTTTAAGATATCCCATAACTTGTTTCCCAAACATGCAATTTTCTAAACTGTAATAGAATACTATGGGAAATACTCTGAATACTGTGGCTTACTGGCAGCAGGGCAGGGCTCAGTGTCAGTAAGATGCCAGCAGCCGCAGCCCAGCCCTGCGTCGGCCAGGGCCCGCTGCCTCCCCTCCCAGCCTCGTGGAAGAACCTCCCACCAAAGGCCAGAAAGCAAGAGGGCTTTTTCCGGGGCTTGTTCATCTTTTAACATGAGTGCTCACAGAGGCGCGTTCAGCTTTCTCAGTGGTTTAACAGGCTGTCAGTTCTCGAAACTAACCACTGATTGTTTTTTGTCAGACACAGAGGGAAGCTCTTAGCGGGTCCTCCCAGGAAAAGCATTTCCATGGGTGGTTTCTTCCCTACTCGTCAAATCTCAAATGTGCAAAACCAGCACAGTCCTTCAGAACAATGTTTAAGCCTTTAGCCACAATGTTTCATTCTCTCACAGTGGACAACAAGGAATGGGCTCTGGACTCGTGTGGTATTACTGAGCATAGGTACCAGGACAGGAAGAACAAACTGCATGGGAAGAGACAGCAAGATTCTTGCCCATGAGGCAAACACTGACAGCAAATTTTTTGCACCTGAATTTAGGAATGCACTGAAACTACTGGTGTAAATGGTGCAAATGAGCTAAAACATTTCATAAAGTAAGAATTCGGTAGAACAGTAACTTAGCTTAATGATATGATTGCATGCAAATACTCCAGCTTACAGCTTTTGCTACAAGCTTTCTAAGATGTTCAAATACATTAAAATATCTGTTTATTTTGAATAAATGATAATTTAATTCTAAGTCTAGAAGGCCCTTCCTAATTAAAACAACTATCCTATATAATTTTTAATTGGTTACTAAAATTATGTTTACAGATACTTCATTCCTTATTTTTCAGCTTGACATGTCCCAAGATCTTATCCATTAAACTACTTAATTATAAATGAAGTAGTTGCAATAAAAACTGTGTAAAATTCTAATTAGTTCTAATTTGTTGTTGCTCTTTGAGGAATGCTTAATAGGAAAATGGGCATAATCTTTAATCTTTATAAATCTTAGAAGTCAGACCTTCTATACTGAATCAATAGGCCTTTCTAAATTTAAGATTTCATTTATTAATTAATTTGACTTTGAGTATCTCCCTTGTAGCGAAAGGGGCATATTCTTCCAGAATATGTACCTGATCAGACTTATTTCAGAAGAAGAAATAAGATTTTAATTCAGAACTTTTAATTCAGAATTCTAAAAAAACAAAACTCTGTTATACCTCATATATTTTTACTGGTATGCTTCATATTCTGCTATAAAAATTGTACTATTAATCAGGATGCAAAGCTATTTTTGACAGTGATGCATGATATGTTAAGTAACATAAAATCGCCCAAATTGTAGACAAGAAGTTCTCATCTACTTCTGACAAACTTCTACTTATTATGCTCTCGATAATATTAACTTTTAACACTTGCTCTCATTTCTAAAAAAATTATTAATTTCAGTTTGAATCGAGACTATTTTGCTTGCATTTTGATAACCCTGCTGGGTGTTTTTGTTGCGAATAGACTGGATAATAAGACAGAATTGGATAATTGTTAAACCTAGTTAAATCTCCAAAATGGGAGTCCATCTCCTGACTTTAGATATCTTCATCAGCTTTTGATTTTGGACAAATTCTGTATATGTATAACTATATACTTTTGCTGGGTTTATTTGGCATAAAATCTGGAAATTGTGACAACCATCTAGTACATTGTGTGTCCTGTTGCCAAACAGCTTTTCACATTCTGGGTTACTGTATGGTATTCTCAAAATAGCCTATGTAGAAATTACTTTCAAAAGACTAATGTATTACTAGAAGTTATTTCTTAAAATAGATTATTCTGGGCAAAAGGAAGATAAATAAATTAAAATGTAGTGATTACATTTCATTCTTACTTTGGTTCTGAAATATGGACAGATGGCTACTGAAAAAACCATCAACAATCTCTAGAAGGACTGGAGGATAATAAGTTAGTCAAACCAAAGGGATGACTTGATATCCTGGGTTTACTAAGTCAAGTCCCTAATGAAACAGTGCCTTTGGCACATCTGTTTCACCATCATCCCAAAAGGTGATGCTGATCTTCATGTGAAACCTTTAAGATGTGTGTAAAACACATTCACTTTGTGTTCACAAGTATAACACAGTTCTTTAGGTGTACCCCTGGTGAGCAATAGATGAGTCAGGTGTGCTTCATGTCTTTGATTTTTATTTTTTTACCTTTGTTCATCTCGTATCTGCCATACAGTTCCTTTTTTTTTTCAGGGCCAGTTTCTAATTGTGTATTTCTATAGTGGTTAGTACAATAGAGTATTGCTCTTTGGTAAGTTACAAGATAAATTTTCAAACAAAGAACCAAAAGAAGTAATTGACTTTGATACTTACTACAGCAACACCCAGCTCTTTGCAAAGCATGTTTTGAAAGATAGAATCTGGATTGTTGGATTGTCACCTTCAAAGTAACATCCCTTCCTTTCTCTTGTACCAGATAACATCGGCATCCATGTAAAACAGCAGAGAAAAGGTTATTGTTTCTGCAGTAGCATATACTGTTGAATGGTAGCCAGCAACAGTGAAATGTGAAATTACGTCAGATCTCCATAATTTGGAATCGTGAAAATGAGATTTCAAATTAAATTTTAGTTTCTTTGCTTTAATTAAAAAGGGTTTTTTTCTAAAGAACCTCAAATCTCCTAATTCTGGAATTAAAGCTTCCAATGTTTCATTTGGATGTGGACCTAAATTAGAACTGGAAGGAATTGCATTTTTTGCTCTAATGACAACTTGTTCTTGTGCACAATGTACAGGAGATCTATTGCTAGTCAGCAATAAACATACATTCCTGGAATGTGGTTCTGTTACTGTTTGTATATTTACAGTTCAGTAATACAGGAATAGTTGGTTTTTTATTCTTTTAATTTCTTTTTTGTGTTGAGTGTTATGTTCAGCACTTGTAGATCTGCTTATTGAATACTTATGGTTTTCACCAGTTTTAAAAGATATTCACACAGCAGAGAAATCTTTATCCTTGACTGTTGGTTATGGGATAATAAGAGTAATGAGTGGAAAAATAATTACTATGAAGAATTAATTTTGTAAAGGTTTGTTATTTTCCCTGAAAATGAGAAGAAAGACATTTAAAACTCCTACATGAAAAACCAGATTGAGTTTCCAAAATGCTGTGAGGTAGTTAACGTTCTACTGGTTTTGATTGCAGTTTTAAATTATGAAATTTAGCAAAAACACCCCTTGATTTTGATCATCAAGGTCAAGTGATGAGACCTTGGCCCTATTACTCAGTTGTTAAAATGATTTACAGAAAATGATATGAGCTATGAAGTTGAAGCCAAGCAAGGATTAGAGGATTTTTTTCTGCCGTTTTGTACCTCAGTAAATTAAATCTAAATTGCTTTCAGTTGCAAGTGTTCTGGAAAGGTTTCTATGGGCATTTCTGTTCCCATTGAAGCAAATGCTAATACCAATACCTTTTTAGAATTCTATAAGAAGATACTTCACGTTTGTTGGTGACTTGAAGATATTATCCATGTATAAAATAAAGCCAGTATGATCAAATAGTTAAAGAGTCCCTTAATATTTTAGTAACACTTACTAATAAACTGTTTTGGGTTTTTTTTGTCTCACTCTCAGAACAAAAGCCTCAAAAACAAGCTCATGTCAGGAAACAAGCTTTGTGGTATTCACGCAGAAGAGGTAAGGAAGATTCCTCTCTATTCTAAATCTAATGTACCCAAAAGAAGTTTGCATTGAAGTCAGTACTAAAACTGAGGTTCTGGTGCATTATGCGTAAGAATACATATGTATTCTTACATACACACAAGAATACATATGTATACCGGAACACAGAGTATATATTATGTTTATATAATGAGTGTTCCTAAAGTGCTCTCATCCCAACTGGTTTCAGTGACTTCACAAGAAGCAGTTCAAATGTATTAGAAAGCAAGCTGCAAACTCAAGTTTTAGACAAATTAAATCATCTGGGCATGCCTATGATATAACTCTATAGATATAAACATCTATAACATATTTAAAACTGATTTCATTTCCATTATCTCCATGTCTACACTAAGACAGGAATTGCTAAAGGCCTGTTTTGAAATTAACATAGAGACAGGAAAGATAATAATCAATAGTAATATTGATTCCCAGAATGTTTCATTATTTCAAGGAAAGAAGGGTCACTTTATGAAACTGAAGGAAAGAAATCTTCCCTCTACTGAAGAGCGAGATAGATAGTCAATGATACAAAAGCCCTATTTTTGGCAAATTCCTCAATGTAGAACTACCTGCACTCATGTGACCACTCCCTTTATTTAACTTTCCATTTATAAAAACTATTACATGTGAATCTGATTTACTCACATTACTTTAGTCTGGGTTTTTTGCATATATAATTTCTGTTAAGGTCACTGCACTTTGCCAGAATGCAACCAAAGCATAAAAAGTTTTCTCTGTACTAAAATTTTCCTATTTATGGTTGAATGCATTTTCTTCATTGGAGTATCTATCTTTTAACTTAGAGATCAGTACTTAGGAGGTCAAGTTTCTGATAAATTCTCAAAGGTAGGAAATAATAGGGTTAGGAGTATTTTTTAAAGTTTTTCAAGATCTGTTATCTTCCTTTATCCCCATTGTTGCTTTCAAACACTGTGCTTGTCATGGTGTAGGAATTCAGATGTATTTTCTGCCCTTTTTTGCTGCTTAAAAACCTAGCAGTATGTGCAAATAGTTTTCTGTTTTCCTCTTTTTCAAGTTGGGTTTTCCTAGTGTATTGGGTTTGCAAGGCAAGGTTTTGGTAGTGGGGAGAGCTCTTTGGGGTGGCTTATTCTGGGAAGCTTCCAGAAGCTTCCCCTGTGTCCAACACTGCCAATGTCAGCCAGCTCCACTATGAACTTACCACTGGCCTAGGCTAAGACGATCAGAGATGGTAGTAACGCCTTTGTGATAATATATTTAAGAAAGAAAAAAAGTTATTGCCCAGTAATAATTGTCGACAGAGAAGAGAGGAGTGAGAATATATGTGAGAGCGTCATCTCTGCAAACACCAAGGTCAGTGCAGAAGGAGCAAGAGGAGCTGCTCCAGGCACTGGAGATGAGATTCCCCTGCAGTCTGTGAAGGAGCCCCATCAGGGGAGGTGGATACCCCAAATGAAGGTTGTGACCTTGTGGGAAACCAGTTCTGGAGCAGGGATCTGTGCATCCGTGAAGAGAAGAGCCCACACTGGAGTAGGTTTCCTGGTAGGACTTGTGACCCCATGGAGGACCCGTGCTAGAGCAACCTATTCCTGAAGGACTGCACCCCATTCAAAAGGGATCATGCTGGAGCAGTTTGTAAAGGAATGTAGCTCACGGGAAGGACTCACATTGAACAAGTTTGTAGAGGACTGTTTCCTGTGGAAATATGTTTCCCCATGATGGAGCAGGGGAAATCCTCTCCCTGAGGAGGAAGTAGCAACAGAAATGTGATTAACTGGGGGCATAACCCTCATTCCCTGTCTCCCTGTTCTGCTGAAGGAGGAGGAGGTAGAAGCTAAGAAGCAAAGTGGGGGAACATTGTCTTAAAGATTTATTTTACTTCTTATTATCCTGCTCTGATTTTGATTCGTTACAAATTCAGTTAATTTCCGCAAGTCAAGTCTGTTTTGCCCATGATGGTAATTGGTGAGCAACCGCTCTCTGTTCTTAACTCATGAACCTTTTGCTGTATTTTCTGTTCCCTGGCCAGTTGAGGAGGGAGGTGATAGTGTAGCTTTGGTGGGCACCTGGCATCCAGACAGGGTCAAACCACCACACCTAGCTGCATAATATTTGAACCTTTGGTAATTCACTTGAAGATCTTTTCTCTGATTATATCCTTTTTAATATTTGCATTGTAGGATGAAGCCTAAGGATAATATAATTTTATTACAGTGTGACAAGCCCTGGTAGTCAGAGATCTTAAGAAAATTACACATAAATTAATAGTCAAGACAGCAGATTATGAGTGTATTTCAAAGTGTGAGAATCTCTTACTTTATGAATCATCCTGGCAAATTTGCAGCTATTAATCACTTTACCATTGAAACAAACAGAAATGCCACAGGAGCATCCTTTTTTTTGTGATCATTTTGCCAGTTAGGTTGTGCCAGCCAGAGCAACACAGCACATTTTCTGTTTTTAATAAAGAACTATGCTCACCAAGCATAACAACTGTGTGAACTCAGTGTCCTCCCAGTTATTGTATTGAATACCTCTCGTCAGTAGAATTACCTACCAGGAAGCTCCTGTTTCGTTTTGCTCCCTCAGGCTGCATGCAGACACAGACACAGATAGTGATTCTTTGTTGTCTAGTTGCATCAGTGGGAGCATGCTTGTAATCCTGCACAGTTTTTGCATGGCTGGATTTTCTTTTCCGAGAAGTCAAGGCCTTGGAGAGAGGAAAGCAGAGTGGTCCAAACATTGGGGCTTCCAATTCACAGAAAAGGACACATGCCCGGGCAATACTACCAGATTTTTAGAGGCCTGTGTTTAATGGTAATTTTATCTGTCTGACTCTACTAAGAGGTCCTCTCCCTTGATGAACAGAAAATTTGCAAAATCACTAAATTTTATTACAAAGAGTTACAGGTCATGTGCTTTTGACCTGCACTGAATGTATTTAGCTTTGACTCTTTAGGCATCATATTTACTAAATGAGTTATACCTTAACTGTAACTCTTAGATTCCTCTACAGCCTATCTGGATACCTTGTATATCACAGAAACTGTGTCTTTTATTAAAAACAGCCCTCAGAACAACTGTATATTTTATTAAACACAGCCCTCAGAACAACTGAAATCAGTAAACATTTTCTCATTTGTCTTTAGGTAATGTGGAATATATTCCATAGCTCAATGAATTGCATTGCTCAGGTCAGATGACAATGCTATTGAATGAAGGAGCAGCAGATAAAGTCACAGAGCAAAGAATTCTGCTAGACTGATCTTGGCTATTTGTTTCAGATTTTACAGAATACCATAACCCTTTTGGCCTTACTATTTAAGCATTTAAAGCAGGTTCTAAAATTTTATCTTTAGTTTCATTCAGTCTTCCCAAAAGTTCGTCACTGAATTTGACTGCATCAATTGGAAAGAGATATAATCTTTCAAAAAATTCTAGCTTATGAAAGATGTACTACTTTTGTAATATCTTATGTTTATGGAATGCTTTTTCAGTAAATGTGAAACAGACTTCTGATCCATTCCAAGGACTTCAAAACACTTGGCATTAATTAATACAAGAAAATTTATTGAGTATCAGTTGGGACTCTGGATTTTATTAAGAACAAATTATTATTTTGAGAAGGTTCTTAGATAAATGGTGAAGGGATAGTCTTTGGACAGTTTGGTTTAGTGTAAAAAATCAATTTCTATTATATTTTTTGTTTAAAATAATAAAATAACATATAGACTCTTACTTAGAATTATTTTAAGGATATATTTTACAATATATAATATAAATATAATCTTAAACTGATATAAATAAGTATAACTATGCCTGTTTTCAAGGGCATGGTTACATACCGAGAACCTAGTTCCTTTGAATACCACCCGGAACACCCTAATGTTTACAAAGACCTATGTAAGCATATGGAGCCTTTTTACTTCTGAGAAAAAGATGGTTTATTTTGAAGGTGATGCCTTCAGTTATGCTTCATGGAAAGTATTAATAACAACTCGTGTCTAAAATGTGTTAGTCCAACAGCTGTTCTTTATAGTACTAACTCAAGTAGGTGCTTTAGGTGGGGGCCATTTTACATTTTCCTTGATACTTTTGGTTAGTTTGACATATGAACCTGGAAAAGCAATTGACAATTATTTAGAGAGGGGTGTTCTACATTTTAAATCTGATCTAGATTCTGCTGTTCTCAGAATTCACTATGTTTTTTTTAATATTTAAAATTTTAAAAACCCAAAACCTGATTTTATTATCCTGATTTTCAGTCAAAAAAGATCCAAGCCCAGCTGAAAGAGCTCCGTTATGGGAAAAAGGATTTGATTTTTAAGGTAAGTTTTATTTCACTATAGTTAGCTAAAGTATTAGGGTTAGTATAGCATTGGAGTAAAGTAGGAGTATGATAGCTGCCTTTATTATTGCATTTCCAAGAAATAAGTTTGTTCTGAAAAGAGCTCAAAACGCCAAGACAGACTTAATACCATAATGCATTTTCAGAAATCCAGTATACAAATGTCTGTATTTCTGTGCCCACTAAAAGCAAAAATTCTAGGTTACTGCTCATGAATAAAACCCGTTTCCCTATTCCATACATTCTGTAACATGTTTTTCATCTTTCTTACTGAATGATATAATATTTTACAGATACTTCTTGTTTTTCCTTTAATTAGCACTCCTCCATGGCAGTCAAGTATTGTTAAAATTTAAAGCAAATCTCTGTGTTTATGATAAGCTTAAGCATTGTAATGTTCTTTAGGTTTGAAGATTTAAGAAAAAAGATATGTCTGTTGCTTAAACAATCCAAATGAATAGTCTGTTCTAGCTAGCACATTTTAAAAAATAATAAAAATCTTAAAAATAAAGGAGAGAATAACAGAACATAAAGACATTACTGAAGGGCATCAAGTCCTTGTTAACAAAGGGAGAAGTTAATCTTTGTTAAAGGAAGAGGAGAGAGATGCAGGTCATCTGACTGCAGACTGGCAATGGAGTCGTCCTTTTATATATTTCCAGCATAAAGGATGTAGATTAAGTAGTCATTTTCAAAGTGACTAGAACTAGAACTACTTACAAAGTCATTTATATCAATATGAGTTCCAAATTGTCTTCTGGAAGTGTTTAACTCACTCTGCTGTCTGTCTATTGCATATACAGTGCTGTAAATATAGACTAATATAGGCCATTTAAAAGACACAGTGTGATTTCTGTGCTTTTTTTTTTTTTTAATTAATAGGTTTATTCCAAGTTTTATCAGGAGCATTTATTTCTGGTCTTCATAAGACCAAAACCAGGCAAACAGATTTAGAAACAAAAATTAGGTGTATTATATATCTAGGCATTTACCTTTAAACGCCATCTAACATTAACAAAATTAACACATCTTTCTTCAAATTCAGTATCACAGGAGCTTGAGCAGAGGTAAAGATCAAAAATTCTAATCTTCCCTTGCTGTGAAAGCTTGTCTACTTTGGCTGAAGCAGTAGGATTGTTCAGTGCTGTTATCTACTTGTTGGTTTTATTATGCTAATACACAGTGATCCCAAAAAAGAATCTGAGTTATGCTAGGGTGTATACTAATGCTTAGCAAGGGAACTCTTGCTAAGTACTACCCACTTTAAAAAAGCTTCCAGAAGATGAAAAAATGAATGGGAGTGAGCATGGCAGAAAGGCTTTTCAGCAAGTTGCTGGCATGCATGCAATGAAATCCACCTTCTCCTAATCCTAATTCAGTAAACTATGACAATGTAGTACTCAGGGCACATATGTAAAGAACTCTGCTAAGGGAGGAAATGTGTCTAGTGTGAATGGGAATAGACATGGTTTCACCTGACTGGATATGGCTTTCTCCACCATAGTCTCCATTTCTGGTCCTTGGAGAATTATTTTGGGCACATGAATTATGCCTTAAAGTCCTTGATTTACATTGAATAGACGTAGTTCTTGATTATGAATGAATACTAGAGTCATTAGCTGAAATGTGGGTCCCAATTTAGGTACTGTGGGTTCTCCTCTGAGTGCTCTTACTGCAAAATAAGGATAGTTATTTGCCTTCTAGGTAAACAATGATCTAATTTAATTAAAAACACCCTGAGAACCTGTGATGGAGGATGTTGATGAATTTTGGATTCCAAAGCCACACATACTGAGAACTATGTATTATATATTTATATGTAAATAATTGCAATATCTCTTGACTGTGCACAATTCTGTGTGAGATTGAATATCTGCTTTGCTAATATTGATATATCCTTTCTACGTAACCAGAAATATTTTTGCAGATTTATTCATCAATCTTTTTCCTAACCAAGAAAATTTGATTAACGAAGCAGAGGGAGCAGCAGCTATTCTCCTAAATCATGTGGGATGAGGGGAGGGTAGGCTCAGTGTGCTTGTTTGTGTGTGTCTAATGTCTGAAGACAGACACACTAAGCAGAATAGAATCTGTTTGGTATAGTCTGGAAAGTTTTTTAAGTATCTGCTTGTGCTGAATGGAAGGTAAACCAGTGGGAGGAGTGAACCCCACACAAATACCTTGTGAAAGGTTTCAAGTCAGAGCAACAATTTAATAGGAAAATTACTGTAAAGGCAGTAGTACAGAAATACTGGTTTAAACTGACAAAGTCAGAACACGACCTGATACCCTGTTGGTCAGGGTGGTGGTAGCTATCTAATTACATGGTAATTGCAGTCCCATTGGAGTGATGGATGTGGCCAGTGAGTTTATGGGAAGGTCTGGTTCTTCTCTGGAGGTCCAGTGGTGGTGGTCATGACATCTTGTTCTCTGGGAATCCAGTGGTGGTATCCTTGAGTCCCAAACCCCAGATTATATAGAGGTAGGAGTGTTCAGTACCTCCCCTAGGGTGGGGAATTTCACAATGGGCTGATGTGATTCTATGAATCATTCTGGGATGGTCCTTGATGGCCCATTAGCAGAGATGACCCCCCCTGAGAGTGGCTGCTGCTTCCCCAGAAGGACTTATCATGGTTGAGTCAGGGCAAAGATAAACAGTGCTCCACCCACCTTAACAGTTCATCAGAAGTTAATGTAGATGGTGGTAGAAAACAAACTTGGGTTACACCCCATACTGTAAGCCAGGACATTGCTTGATCAGAGAGGCTGCTAGGTTTGGGCAAGAACAGGTGATATTTCATTTCTAATAGTTCTGATACTGGAAACATAACAGATTTAATCTTAGCCTGACTGTTGAGGCTGTTTTATGAAGCTGTTACTCTTTCTGATAAATGAAATGGATAGTCTTCCTGCCACCACAGCATGAATGTTTGGGATAAAATCCTGGCTGCTAGCTAACTTTCATGTTACTGGACTTTTACCTTTTCCCCTTCCACTCCTTTCCCGTCCCACTAAACTATTTTTTTTTCTGTATGGCTTACTGAGGACTTTAGGGAAGTCTGCTCTCCATATAGATCTAAACATTGCAAACTTCCTGGAGCAGTTCACCAGAAAGATGTAAGATGCAGGCTATTAGATTTCTAAGGGGCATGAAGGAAAGCTATACTTCATGTTCATTAAAATAATGCTTTCTCTGAAGGAATTGATTCTGCAGATATACATGAAGTAAAGAGGGAGCGATTGTTTTGATTTTTATTTTGCATAATCAACATCAAGAAACTATTTCTTGAAGTCTGGTACCTATTACTGTGAATGGCTCTGTTCTGAGCTAGACATCTGGCGATCAAGTGGGAGAGGAAGAGAAAAGGGGATAAAAGGCAGCTTTCTCTTTAACATTCCAGTGAATTGGTAGATCATGTCTTCTATATTATATCTTACTTACACTTCTTATGTTTTCCAGGTATTTTATAATCTAGCTGATTAATCAGGGAGCATATGTGTATGTTTATATTTTTTAAACTCTCCCTATCTGATATAAAGCCATGGGACAGATAAGTAATGAGCATCATAAAAATTAATTCATGCACCCAAGGCTATAGAGTTTGTCAGTATCTCTACTGAGATTACAATTTGAGCTCCTGTCTCTTTGTCAGGTTTCGGTCCCTTAAAGCATGCAGCATGTTATCCTTAAAGAATTGATCAAAGTTGAAATTTCTTTGTCTTATAATGAGAAAACCAAGAAATCATTAATAAAAATTGCCACTGAATGTTCTTAATTTTATCACTGTCTTTGTAAGTAGGTACTTACTAGTTCTGAATGGCACTACTTTTAATTGCAATAATTTAAATTATCATCCTGAACCCCTGATTCAGTGAAGTACTCCTCAGTCTAAGTGCTTTGCTAAATTGAGGTTTGTATTTGTTTCAGGCATTACAGACTACTTATTTTTCAAATTACTTCTTCATTAACTGTCTTCTCATTATTAGGCTATATTATCCTGGAAGAAGTCTCATGTTTTACTAAAGTATGAAAGAACTAAAAACAGTTTGGTTTTTTGTTCATGTATATATGATAGTAATAAGAGATGAAGAAAAACCTAGCAATGATTTTTGATGTCAGTTTATACAAGCATCTTGTATTACTTAAATTCCTCTTGTAAATGTAACAGGTGACCATGCTTGGCTGGTATTGTTTGAGTATATCCTTGCTTTTTTCTAAGGCTTTTGCTTCAGTTTCAGACAGATTTGATCTACTGCTTCATCTCTTTTCCCTTTTGTTCAAATTCTGAGACAAAATATATTGATAGGCAGTCCTAGAAAAACAAGAAAAAGTTCAAATGTGAGTAGCAACTAAGAGTACCTGGCTTATGTGTACTGAATATATTTAATGTGCTTAATCTTTACTCCATGGTAGAATTTAATTTTAAATAAGCAACCAAATAGAATTGGCTATTACAACAAATAATACAACAACTCAGTACCTTAACAAGCACTTATTGGCTTACAACAAGTCAGGTAACTGCTAATATGTATTCTGTAGACGGTTTTACCATGAGTGACATGGTTTATAATTTTGCACCTTCCTCTGAGGAGCAAACCACATTGGATCCAGTTGGTACGCAGACATGATCAGTTCCTGGTGTTTACTGAATAAAGATCTACTCTTGGCCTTGTGGAGTCCTTAAGGCTTTTCCATATGTTCAGAGCCACCAGGTGCCCAGTTAATAACATGAAACTAGAGGATGTCTGCAAAGTCCAGTGCATGGCTGGAATCAGTAACATCAGGAGCAGCAAAGACAGAGGTGTGCAGATAGAAATGGCAAGCAAAAGGCAGGGAGGGATTGTAGTGGGGATGACTGGGAGAGAGGAACAATGGACAGAAGAGGGAGAAAGGAGGGAGGATAGTGCTCCCAGCACTTGACAAACTCTGCTGCTCCTTACGGTTGTTTAGCTTGTTTTCATGATGATACTCTTGAACTCACACATTTCTTTGAAGTGTAGGTTCACAAAGTAAGAACAGGATTGTAATTTCTCTTCAGTGCTCTCATACTCCTCAGTCATGTTTCAAGTATTATGAGTGCTCATTACCTCTAAAGGTCTAAGGACCGTATCACTATTGCAAATTTAGAGTCAAAACCATTTTCTAAATTCTTTGAAACACCTAGTTCTACACAAATTAAATCATTATTTGACATGTGAAAATCATTTAAATCATTTGCTATGGTAGAGTCAAATGCAAAACTATGTGAAATTATTTTTATATCATATTGACTGGATTTGGTAAATATCTATGCCATTCCTCCCTCTGAAGTTAAACTGATGCCATGTGTGTTTCCCTCTCTACTTGCAAAGTTAATTACATGCTACAGTAAACTGATTTCCAGAATTTTTAATTACTTTTTTGTCTAATTAAGATAATGAGATTCTACATTACATATAGAGAAAAGGATGAAATAATAAAAGAAAAACCAAGGTACAAAAAACAAGCAGAAAACCACCAAAGACCTGCTTTGGCAGAGAACTTGTGTAAACACTAGGTTGCTTTCTGGCCTTGAAATAATTGGTAACATATTTTAAGTTTGTGATAATCTTTTGCAGAAGAACTTTGTGTTCTGGCATATATATGAAGATGCAAGTTACAGGCTTTCCAGTACAGTTTTATTTGTATAATGCTGATGACTAGGCTTGATGCTCAACCACCCCATTTCGCACATGTACATCCACTTCCCTCTTGATTTGCATCTGCATGTATTAAAATTATCAGCTGCAGAATTCAGCTGACTTTGCATATTTGAAAAATTAGTCCATTTAACAGATTTTAAAGCATTCTTCATTATGTGCAAAGTACCATTAAGCTTCTGTTTTCCTATTTTCCTTGCAAAGGCTTTCCAAAAAAAAAAAAAAGAGCAACATCACTTTCCTACAACTTTATTTGTACATTCATTTGTCTAGCACAGAAAGAATGCTCTTATCTTGCTGTTTTTACATTGCCCTGTAATGGTAAATATAATTTCTGTAGTTCTGTGTTAAAAGGAGATGATAAGAGAAAACTGGAAACAGTTTCCTTTTTGGCATATCATATCAACTTCCCTGAGAGAGTACTGCAATTTCTCTTGCTTTCAGACAGGATCTTTACTCTGTTGTGTGTTTATTCAGTATGGTTTCCTCAGCACCTGAATCTTGTGCAACCTCCCTTGGGAAATTTACCAGAACTGTGTAAGAAAGACACAACTAAACTAAAAAAACCATTATAAAATATGAGTTATAAACATAAATGCAATGCAAAATACTAGAGATTGGTTTGGGGGTTTGGGGGGTTTTTTGCAATTATTAGGGATAATAAGTTCTGTAATCTACAGGATGACTTCATCATGCTGCATAACAACTGAATAGAATCTGGAAGAGGAGACTTTCCTATTGTTATACATTTAATAGGTAGTGTTTTTAAGCATATTGATATGAGAAAATAACTACCAAAAACTTCAGATAAGACAATGATCTCCATAAAGTTTCCCTTGACTTTGTCAGAAATGATGACTGAATCAAAGGTAGCGAAGTGTATACCTCTGGTTAGTTATATATTTATTTATTTTATGATGTTTTCTATTTGATAAATTTAATCTCATTGGTCTCCAGAAGCTTAAATGTTATTACTTGATTATACCAGAAAAAATAATTAATTTTTCTTTGGACTGTTTTTTCCTAACAAAGGATGAAGATTAATTGAAAAGCATCCGCAATACAAGCGGACTTTGATACATGATGAAATGAAAAGTCTGAAAATATTAATGCATTTTTCCTTTTAAACACATAAATAAGAAAAGGCACTTTGTATTTGCTGAGATCAAAAGTTCTTGTATATATGTAATCCCATCTTTACTGATACACTTTTGGCAAAAGCCTTTTTCTAAGCAGACCATGGAAAGCAGGAAGTATGGTCCATATTCTCTGTCTCCTAATGCTGCCCGATGCCCCAAACAGAACACAAACTAACAGAGTTAGCTTATGCGGTGCTTTATTCAGGGCCCGGGGAAACCTGTGGACTAGCGTCCAAAGTCAGGATCCCACAGTTCCCTTTTTCCGTCAGTAGTCTACTTGCAAAAGTACACATTCTTCAGGACAATACAGATACATAAATCTTGCAGATATCATTCTTAAAAGTTATAAATTCTGCATGCTTGTCTACTCAGAACTATAGGCTACCCCCCTCAATCCCCCTTACATGTTTTTCCCATCACCAGAACCCTTTATTTATTATTATACTTTAGCCTTATCTTGAAAGTTTCTAAATGTTCTATATGCTCTACTAAATCCTTTGATTATTGTTTTCACAGTTCTAAATGTTCTATATGCTCTACTAATTCCTTTGACTATTGTTTCACAAGGTTGGTTCCCAGGGCCTGTCCGAAAACTGTAGTTTTCTAAGCCTTAGTATGACTACTACTATATCTACATTAGTCCTTTTTCTCATTATTTCGGTATCAACTCCCCCCTTTTGAGCATTCTTCAGATTTTCTGCAAGGATGCTCGATTCTTCAAGTTATGGTTTCTAAGTAGGATGGTGAGTCTTCTTTTCGAGTTGGCAGGATTACTTCTTTCCGGGTCAGTGCTCTCATAACACGTCGAGTATGAGTTCCTTCTCTGGCAATCATTCCTAAAAGACATCTATACATAATCATGCATACTACAATAATCAATACAATCATTATTACATATTGTACAATTGATGATATCCAACTAGGGACCTGGATTCCTAGGGAGCTAAACATTGCTCCTACCCAGTTATGTTCAGCTTCCTCCTGAACTTCATGCACTTTAGTTTCAATTTGTTCTAATTGACTTATGTCCTTTTCTACTTCTTCTGTGACATTTGGGATATGCACGCAGCAATGATCAACCTTTCCTTGGAGGTATCCACAGATTCCATGTTCTTTTAATAACAGCAAATCTAATGCCATTCTATTTTGGATTGTCATCCTTGTCGTTGCCTGCAACTGTAAATTTAGATCCTTAAATCCTTTCTTTGTAACTGCGGCTAGCCTCTCAGTTTGTCCTAATAATTTGTATAGCATCTCCCGGTTTCTATATGTAGAAATTGGTGCAAACAAGGATTCCAGTACCCATCCAAATTTAACTCCTGATGAGGGTTCATGCCATTCATCTTCGTCTTCCAGTCCTAGTTCCTCTGCTACTTCATTTGTCTCTCTCTTTGTTTGTGACTGCATCTCTTTTTGCGTTAATTTAGACTGTTTCCAGAAAGGACATAATGTGGGAACCCCTAAGGTAATTTGTGTTACAGGCCCGTCTAACGGTAAATGTGTTGTCCATTGTCCATGTCCCATAATCCATACTAAATTTCCTGGACTCTTGATAGTTGTATCCTTACAGCTCAAAGTTTTACCCTTTTGGTCCTGCGGGAAAGCTTTTCCTGGAATTGTATGGTTAAGTTTTCTACACTCACAACCCCATTTTATAAGCATTCTGACCGGTGCCAAACTAATTTGATTCTCTGGAGTGTCACAGGTGAGAATTTGGGTGCAGTTCCAATTTTCTTTTGTGGCGCTCAAAGTTTTTGTAGAAGTACTGGTTTGAGATACTTCTGTGTAAGTGGCATTTCTGCTTCCCGTCCATTGGACACACCAATTAACTTGTCCGATGTAACTATAATGTTCTAATATGCTGGGGCCCCATACCGTTTTCCAACTGTCCCACGAGGATTCCTGCCGGGACGAGTTCTGGCATATCATTTCATAATAGCTTTCATTTTTAGGAATTCTTTTCTTTTGCCAATGTGGTATAAAACATTCCCACTTAGCAGCATCTTCAGATTTTACTTTTCCCCCTGCCACTAATTGAATTCCCCAATCCCTAATTTTTCCTAACCTCCCATGGCTAATTAGACAGTCCTTATAGGTTAATAATTTTAATGTTTCTCCAACCTTTTCCCATATTTCTTCAATTTCAATTTTATTTTGTAATTTTAATTCACAACTTCCATTTTCACCTCCTTTTATTAGGGGTAGATTTCCTACCGGAATTACTCCCCAAGGGATCGGTTCCCCTGCTGCTTGTGGCAGAGGTAAACATGCCGTTATTTTTGATACATTTTGTATTTGTCCAAAATCTCGAATTAACCCTACTACTAAGTTTTCCTGTTCCTGGTTTCTCTGTAATGCCAAGCTTGCATCTCTTAATCCATCCCACATATCTACCCGTGCACTGACTGGTATTACCTGCACCGAGTACCCCCTTCGGGTTTTATTCTCTTTTAGAATACCTACATTTATGTCCCCATAATCAAAGCTTTCTCTAATTTGCACAATGCATGAGAATTGTCCTACCTGATCAGCTTGCATATGAGATATTGTCAATGTGGTGTTACCTCTTTGCTGTTCCATATCCCAAAATGTCACGATTCCTTCTGTAAATACTTCGTCTGTGGTGATTTGTCTCCAGGTTACCTTTACTTCTTTTAATCCAGTTCTCTGGTTGTCAGAAAACAGACAGGTTAAATTTACTCCCACACCTTCAGGCACCATTACATCTGGCTCCGGAACTGTAATTTTAACAAATGCTTCTCCCACCTGCATTATACAGACTAATGTTAAAAGAACTAAGGCCTTGCCCTGAACACCAGCTTTGTTGCTGACAGAGGCTGTACTTCCCATCTTGACGGGACCTTCTTGATTCGAGTGTAGTGAATCCAGTTTTCGATCCCTTGGACTTTCACTGCCGTGTAGGTAGTCATGATCACCTGGTGAGGACCGTCCCATACTTCTTTCAAGGGTTCCGTATTCCAGTTTTTCACATATACTTGATCTCCTGGCTGTATGTCATGGACAGGATTCTCCAAGGGCAGGGGCGGTTCCACTGCAGTACTCCTACACTTGGCGCTGTAAGGACTTTATTTAAAGACAAAATGTAACTCAATAAGACCTGATCTCCTACTAAGTGAGGGTCCCCTTTGTAAGTTGTAGCATGATATGGTTTGCCATACAAAATTTCGTATGGACTTACTCCTATCCTTTCTCTGGGTTTAATCCTGATTCTTAGCAAGGCTAGAGGTAGTGCCTGAGGCCACTGTATCTTTGCTTCCTGACAAATTTTCTTAATCTGCCCTTTTAATGTCTGATTCATCCGTTCTACTTGGCCGCTAGATTGTGGTCTCCAGGGGCGTATGGAGATTCCAAACTATCCCTAACACTCTGGCTACCTCTTGGACTACTCTAGCTACAAAGTGAGGTCCTCTATCTGAGGACATCCCTAATGGGATTCCAAATCTAGGGATGATTTCCCGTAGTAAAGTTTTAATTACTTCCTTTGCTTGGTTAGTCCTGCATGGGAAGGCTTCTGGCCACCCTGAAAAGGTACACACATACACCAGTAAATAACGGTACCCTTGTGCTTTTGGTAGCTCTGAGAAATCTATTTGCCAATAGTCTCCTGGTTGCGGCCCCACTTGTAACTTTCCTAGTTGTATTTGCCTTCGTGTCACTGGGTTATTTTTAATACAGACTGGACACATGGCGTTAATCCGTTTTGCCATTGTTAACATCTGATTGGAAATCACCTCACGTTTTAAAAATTGTACCAATGCGTCTGCTCCCCAATGGCACTTGTTATGTTCGATTTCTAAAATTGTTTTCATTACTTTTGTTGGCAGTACAACCTGACCTTCAGCTGTGACATACCATCCTTTTTCGTTCTTCTGGGCCTGAACAAATTGAGCAAGCTTCTCATCTTCATGTGTATACCATGGTTTCTGCTCAAGAAAAGAAGTGGCAGGGTTAGTTCGCACTGGCAATAAAGCTAATTGTGTCCATACCTCTCGGGCAACCTGTTTGGCAACTCTGTCAGCCAACTGGTTTCCTTGGAGCAACTTTTCCCTCTTCATTTTGATGTCCTTTTACATGCATCACTGCCACTGCTTGAGGTTTATGCACTGCTTCCAATAGTGCTAATATTTGTTCTTTGTGCTTAATTTCTGATCCTTGAGAATTCAACAGTCCTCTTTCTTTCCACAGTGCTCCCATGTGCATGTATTACTCCAAAGGCATATTTTGAATCAGTCCAAATGTTTACTCTTTTCCCTGACTCAATTCTAAGGCTCTTACCAGAGCTTGTATCTCGGCTTTCTGGGCTGAAGTTCCGGGGTTAAAGCTCGAGCTTCTATTATTTGTGTCAAAGTCACTACTGCGTATCCCGCATACCTGGTTCCGTTTTCCACAAAGCTGGATCCATCTGTAAACAGTTCCCATTCGGATTTTCCAAAGGCTCATCTTTCAGGTCTTTCCGGCTGGCATACACCTGTTCAATGATTTCCTACGCCAATCATGTGTCAATTCGCCTCCTTCTTCCTGGCTGCTGCTCATAAGAAATTCTGCTGGGTTGAGATGATTGGTTATTTTTAATTCAATGTCATCCTGTTCTCGGGAGGAGTGCCTGGTATTGTAACATCGCGACTTGGCGAGAGCCAATACCCCCTTTTGTTCCAAAACTGCAATGACCATATGGGGAACAAATACTTCCATCCTTTTTCCCAAAGTCAATTTTCTGGCTTCTCGAGATTAGAAGCACTGTTGCTGCCACAGCCCTAAGACAACTGGGCCATCCGGCACTTACAGAGTCTAGCTGCTTTGAGAAGTACCCTACCGGGTCGCTTCCATGAGCCCAATTTTTGGGTGAGAACCCCTATTGCCAGTCTCTGTCTCTCGTTTACATATAGTTGAAAAGGTTTTGTGAGATCTGGCAATCCTAGTGCTGGGGCTTCCTTTAAAGCTTGTTTCAAACTCTGAAATGCCTTTTCTTGTGTTTGTCCCCACTGAAACACAGGGCTTTTGGCTGCTTCATATAGGGGTTTTGCTTTCAGTCCAAATTCCGGAATCCACAAGCGGCACCACCCTATCATGCCCAAAAAGGATCTTAACTCTTGCGGATTTCGTGGTGTGGGTATGGTGCAAATTGCTTGTACTCGATTGATTCCTAACTTTCGCACCCCTTGTGAAATTTCGCAGCCTAGGTAAATCACTTGGGTTCTTACCAGCTGAGCTTTTTCTTTCGATACTCGGTATCCAGCTTGTCCCAGCATATTAAGTAATTCAATGGTGAGTCTAAGGCAAACATCCTTTTCTGCGGAGGCTATAAAGATATCATCAACATATTGTAGGAGAACATATAAAAAGGTGATTCTTTTACCTGAGTCATCTTCCATTCTTCTAACTCTCGAGCCAATTGATTTCCAAAAATAGTTGGTGAGTTTTTGAATCCTTGTGGTAGACGCGTCCAGGTGAGCTGCTTCTTGCGTCCCGTGTCTGGGTTCTCCCACTCAAAGGCAAAGTATTTCCTACTTTCAAGTGCCAAGGGGATACAGAAAAATGCATCTTTCAAATCAATTACTGTGAACCACTTAAACTTTTCCGACACAGCTGTCAACAATGTATACGGATTAGCTACTACTGGGTGTATATCTTTAGTGATATTATTAATTGCTCTTAAATCTTGAACTAATCTATACTTACCATTTGGCTTTCTAACTGGGAATATCGGAGTATTGAATTCTGACTCACATTCCTGTAAAATTCCTAAGCTAAGAAATTGTTCAATCATAGGTGCTATTCCTATTCGTGCTTCCAATTTCAAAGGATATTGTTTTACCCTTACTGGGGAGGTTCCTTCTTTTAGTTCTATTACAACCGGTTGTGCCGCTTTTGATTTTCCAGGTACTCCTGTTTCCCATACCCATGGTACTACAGCTTGCTCTATTTCTTGTGGTATTTCTACTGCTTCTACTTCTTTCACTACAAACAACTTAGCAATATTCTCCTCGGGAAATTCCAATCTTACTCTACCTTTTTCAAATATTATCTTTGCTTCTAGCATTGACAATAGATCCCTCCCAAATAGTGATTCTGGGCTATTTGGCATATATAAAAATCGATGGTCAAATTCCTTCCCCCCAAATTTTATATCTAATGGCCGCAAAAATGTTCGTTCCTCAACTTGTCCCGTAACTCCCACTACTTGAATAGTAGAATCACTCAAAGGTCCTATCTTAGTGTTGACAGCTGAGAATGATGCCCCCGTATCTACTCTAAATTCTAACGGTTCCCCATCTACTTCCATTATTACCTTTAAATCCTGGTCTAGTCAGCTCTGATTCTGGCAATTCCCCATCATAAAGGCCTGGGCGACACCTTGTGGATTTCCCGGGAAAGCACCTGTATTTCCATCCCCACTGGCTATAATTCCTCCCCCAAAACCCATTCCTTGGTTGAGAGGACACTCATTTTTCCAATGTCCTCTATTTTTACATAGAGCACATTGATCTATCCCCAGCTGCATTCTTCCTCTTCCCATATTCAATTGACCCATGAGTCCTCCCGCACCCATTGGCATTTCCCCCTTTGCTATTCCTCTTCCCCTTCCTCGTCCACGTCCACGGCTCCCTCCTCTCATATTATTTCCAGCCACTTGCTGTAGCACCGCTAACATAGTAGCCTGTTGTTTCCTGGCCGTTTCTTTTTCCCTATTATTATATACCTTCCACGCGACTTCCAATAGTTTATCTAAATTCCGAGTATCTTCTCCCTCCAATTTTTGTAATTTCTTTCTAATATCTTCCTGGGACTGCCCCATAAAAATTAATGCTAGCTGTAATTTTCCCGATTCTCCCTCAACTTCTAAATTAGTGTATCTACGAGCTGTCTCCTTAAGCCGCTCTAAAAAGGTTGATGGAGACTCATTCTTTTCCTGTCTGACCGAATATAACTTAGACCAATTCAAAGTTTTTGGTATTCCATTCCGTATTCCTTCCGTTAACAAATCCTGATAAGCTTTAAGTCTCCGAGACCCGCCCGTCGAGTTGGGATCCCACTCCGGATCTTCCCTAGGCACTAAGTCATTTACTGTACCATCCGCAAGCCGCAACCTAATCATTTCCCGTGCTTTCTCTGTCATGGCTTTAAACACCATTTCCTTTTCAGTAGAATCCATTATTGTGTCTAACAGAACTTGTAAATCATTCCAATCCGGGTTCTGAGTCTTAATTACCATTTTTACCACCCGTGCAGTTCGTTCAGGATCCTCCCGATACGCCCCCGCTGATTGTTTCCAAATTAGTAAATCATTCGGAGAAAAAGGGAACTTTCACTATGACCCATTCCCCCTGCGGCCCGACTGCTTCACGCAGCGGCACCATTAAATGAGCACCTCCTTCCTTTTTCTTCCTTTCTACCTCCCACCGCCCTCTCAGAGTTCTTTCGAATAAGGGGGTTCGTGGTATATCTGTGGTTTCTATTTTTGCTTCTTGATCCTCCCTTTCTACCTCTAGCATACTTCCTCCACGTTCTTCCATCGGAGGGGCACTAGGGGCTATCAGCAAAGAAACATCCTCTTCAGGTTCTGAAAACTTAACCGAGCATTCCTTCTCTTTCTGCCATCCCTTACATCCTTCACAATTCAGATTTAATGTTTTCAAAACCATGATCCCACACTCCTTTTGCCACTCTGGTTTATCTTTCAAATAATAAAAGAGGTCTAGATACGGTATTTCATCCCATTTTTCATTACTTTGCAGGAAATGCATCAAAGGAGTAATAATGTCAGGATTCAGTGTACCGTTCCTAGGCCATTGCATACCATCGGGTTCATATAAAGGCCATACATGATTACAAAAATCAATCAATTTCTTTTTACATAATTCTTGACCAAAATTCCCCACATTCCAATGTTGTAATAAACAGCCCAAAGGTGAATCGTCCGGGATTTCCATCCCGGAACTTGCTAGAGTTTTAAACGTTTTCAAAGGCATCATTACGCCTTTTTTTTTTTTTACAATACACACCACACACAACACTCACACCCTTTCCACCAACCTTGCCTTTCTCGTCTCTGCGAGTGGCAAGTGCTGAACCTGCGCGGTCACTGCCGCGTCTGACGGTCAGCGCCTAGGCTTTTCCACAACCTTAAAGACGTCTGTGACCCCCGTGCGGAAACGCCGTTCCGACTTAATCGGCAGGCCCCCCTTTCCCTCGATAAAAGGAATAAAGCACCTTCGGGCTTACCTCCTGGTCGTCCGTCAGGCGCGAGGGGTCGAGACGCGGGTTGATGTCCTCCCCAGAAATCACCTGGTGCCGGCGTGGAGTGGATCAGCCCACGAACCGCCCCTGCCGCCTCCGGAGTCCCATCTGGGTCGCCAGAAAACTGCTGCCCGATGCCCCAAACAGAACACAAACTAACAGAGTTAGTTTATGCGGTGCTTTATTCAGGGCCCGGGGAAACCTGCGGACTAGCGTCCAAAGTCAGGATCCCACAGTTCCCTTTTTCCGTCAGGTTTTTATACCTTTTTACAAAGTAGTCTACTTGCAAAAGTACACATTCTTCAAGACAATACAGATACATAAATCTTGTAGATATCATTCTTAAAAGTTATAAATTCTGCATGCTTGTCTACTCAGAACTATAGGCTACCCCCCTCAATCCCCCTTACATGTTTTTCCCATCACCAGAACCCTTTATTTATTATTATACTTTAGCCTTATCTTGAAAGTTTCTAAATGTTCTATATGCTCTACTAAATCCTTTGATTATTGTTTTCACAGTTCTAAATGTTCTATATGCTCTACTAATTCCTTTGACTATTGTTTCACAAGGTTGGTTCCCAGGGCCTGTCCGAAAACTGTAGTTTTCTAAGCCTTAGCATGACTACTACTATATCTACATTAGTCCTTTTTCTCATTATTTCGGTATCACTAACAAGGTTCTGTTTTATTTATGTCATTCTTACACAAAGCTTATCTAACTTTTTTTTTTTTTTTTTAGAAACCTGAAGTAATCAAAATTCGATGTATTTCTGCTGCTTTGGTCTCTTGTAGTCTATTGCAGCAGTAGGGAACAAAGAGACACGAGCCCCTTTATGCATACAAAGGAGATCTCTGTTGCAGAAATCAATCCCTCTTTATACCCTTCATTTCTAACTGAAACCGAACCAAACCCTAAGGGAACTTAACAGAAGAAGGGAAGGGCACCCATTGGCTGGCTCAACTGCTGTGCTGCTGTCCACACGTCCTTCCACCCGATCAGCTTACCGTTCATACGCTATTCATGTGTTCCTCCAGCCAATCACAATCTCACTTCCAACTGCCACTCAGCTGCCAGTCTCCTCACTCACAACTGCCTCTCACCCATCACTGACTTCCAACCATCTAGCCTGCAGCTGTGCTGTTCCTGCAGGGCCTTCTGGTGAGCATAAGCCACAACAACTTTTAACAAATATAACCCTTTATTCCACAATCCATTAGCCTTAGTAGTAGAAAATGCTTCTTTATATGTCTTGAAACATACTGACATTGAAGCCAGGTAGTTATGCTCTCTCAGACCTAGAAAGTAGATTGTTTAGTTGCCGTTTTAACCACTTGCTTTAAAGCAGTATTTCACATATTTTGCTGTAGTTTTTCTGTGACTATCACAATGGGTTTTTTTAAATTAATGACACTAGCTTTAAGGTAAACCCATTATTGTGTGAATTAACTCCACTCAAATATCTTGTGAGAGATTTCAAGTCATAGTTACAATTTAATAGGAAAATTATAATAAAAGCAATAGTACAGAAACACTGGCTTAAACTTCCGAAGTCAGAACACAACCTGACACCCTGTTGGTCAGGGTGGTGTCAGAAGTCAGATTAAATGGTGATTGCAGTTCTGTTGGAGTGGTGGATGCGGTCTTGTCCTGTGGAAAGGTCTGGTCCTCCTTCTCTGTAAGTCCAGTGGTGGTTCCCCAACCTCAAGATTATATACTCTCAAATAGAGGCAGGAGTGTGCAGTACTTCCTTCAGGGCAGGGAGTTTTACAATGGAATGATGTAATCCTATGAGTCATAGAATGTTTTGGGGAGTTCTTGATGGCCCATTACCAGAGATAACCACCCTTGAGTTGGATGTAGTTATCACATGAAGACAAAGAGAATACAACACCCAGCTCATAGGTGGGGTATGCAGCTGTTACAAATGACCCACCATTAACAGTTCATCAGAAGGTGATGTAAGTGGTGGTAGAATACATACTTTTCTTACACCTTACACTGTAACCCAAGACATTTACTTACATGGATTCTTCCCCCCAGTCTTGCTTCTCAGCATTTGAGACCACCATTAATGCTTCACATTAATCATATCTGAACTTGTTTTCCACAGTCTATCCATCTGAAGTATCCTAAAATGGATATTTCTCTCATGATGAACAGAGTAAAAAGATTTTTGTAATCTGTACCCATAGTGTTCTTTGCCTTTTCCACAAAATCATAACACACTCAGTAGTAATATCATCTTAGGTCATGCATCCATATTGTTCTATATTCTGTATTAGTTGTACTGATCATTATTGTTTGAATATAATGTCTTATAGTTTATTTTAGTGAGTGTAATCTTTTTTTTTCCAGTTTGTCAGGGTAAATTTAAATAAACCCCCTGTAAGGTCCCAAACAACTCACTTGATGAAGTTTTCAAAAGGGCTTATGGTTGTTCATGTACTCTGAGTTAGATGCATGGGAGAAAAGCCAACAAGATATTCTCAAGAGGGCAAAAAACAACAAAAGACTTTACTGGAAACTTCAGAAGAACAGAAAAACTGGTAAAAGTGTTAGCACAACATTCAATCAACATAAAACACTTCCAAAAGCATTAACTTGGCCCATTCAACTTTGCAAACTCTAAGCCAATTCAGTTTTAAATTACTCAAAAATTCCAAGAAGAGAGAATTAGAAGAAAAAGAAAGAGAAAGACAGAAGGACAGAAAATGTAGAGAAAAGCACAAGTATAGCTACCAACTCCTGGATTCCGGTGGTGTTCAGACAAAACACTCAGGATGAGGTAGGATCAAGACATCGATTGCCTCATATTAAGGTTAAAATGCCCCCTAGCCTTCCTAGGCCCTTCCTCCAGGTGGAACTTCTTGTCACTCAGGAGCTGAGTTGGCAGCCACTTCTGGGCTGGGATGCAGGTTCTAGGGATGGGGGTGTGGGGCAGGGCACGGTCTTTGCAGGGCAAGGCCTGACCTGCCCCTTTACCTACACACATGCATCCCAAAATATCTTGAGACATCAATCTTTCCAGTCTTGCACACCCCATCTTCTCTGACACACCGAGTTTGATGTCACAAGAATATTTAATCAGTATACGTTTAGCTCCCTGTTTGGTTCATTCATGTATAGGTGGCCTAGGAAAGAGAAGTATAGTATAGATTTTATTAATGTTTGAGGTTGTTATATGATGATTATTCTATTTATTCCTAGATTTTAAACACGTACTAATTTTACAGAATTCAATTTTTGTTTTTTTGAGAATAATGGGATTGAGTATAAACTTTGTGCCAGTTTGGCTGCTTTACCTAACCATGGCTTTGGGTGTGCAGTGTTTTGTGGTTTAATATGTGATGAATGAAAACTGATTGTTTTTTCTGACTTCTAAGAATAGAGATTGTTGAATCTTCATGATATATTTCTACTTTATGGTGTAGTGAGTGTATGACTTAGTCGTTACAGTTTGTGATCCCTACAGTTCTTCCTATATGTTGCAGTTCACTCTTTTCTTGTTTACTTTTTTTTTATTCCAAGTAAGAAGGCTTATGATGATTTTTTATTAAAGAATGCTTTTGCTGATTATGGACTTAAGGAATTTTTTTTTCCTTGATCAAGTCAATATGTTTGTGCAGTTTTATCCCTGCAAGTATGATTTTGATTTTCAGGTTTATAAATTATTTGTGATTGTTTATTTGATGTAGAAAAATACTTTAAGAAAGGATATTATTGAGTTGTTTTTCACAGTAGAATCTGAAGTCCCTGGGAAAGACAGAAAATTTAAATTTTCTTAGTCAAATTTTATAAAATATATTAGGGCTGTTGCATAAACTTCTGTGGTTGATGAGTGATGGCATGCTTACTTTTCAGATAGTTACTCCATTGAGACAACGTAGTTAGAATAACAGCATTTCCTGATCTTTTGTTACATTGTCTTTTACCACTGTATTGCAAGTGCTATTTGTTTTCATGAAGCACAAGGCTTATTTTTTTCATTTGTTTTTTTTTTTATAGGGACCTTTTTTCCCTCATCAGTGGTATAGTGTATTTTCACAGCCTTGAAAAAACTGTATGTAGAAAGTTTTATCTAGATTATATGGGCTTTGGTTAGGAAGTCATCATGTTTTAATCCCAGATGGAAACTGAACACCATGCAACTGTCTGCTCGTCCCCCTAACACCCTGGTGGAATGGGAAGAGAATTAGAAGTGATCACTGTAAGTTGCAATAAAAACAGTTTTAATTATTGAAACAAAAGTAAAATATAATAATAATACTATATAATAATGATGATAATAAAAGAGGTAAAAAATAAAGAAAATTAAGTGATACACAATACAATTGCTCACCGCAATTGAGCAATGCAATTGATGCCAAATTCCTCTTCTAGATAACTGCCCTAGTTAATATACAAGGCATGACATTCTATGGAATATTCTTTTGGCCAGTTCAGGTCACCTGTTTCAGCTGTGCACCTACCCAGCTTATTTGTGCACCTGTCACTGACAGAGTATGAGACACAAATAAAAGTTCTTTGCTTACAATAAACACGATTTCGCAAAAGAAAAACACCAGTGTGTCATCAACATTATTCTCATACTGAATCCAAAACACAGCATTGTACCAGCTACTGAGAAAAAATGAAGTCTGTGCTAGCTGAAACCAGGACCATATCTACCCCTTATTTTGTGCCATTTACATCATGCCAAGTCTTATGCTTCTCAATACTCTATCACCTTCCCTACTTATTTACTTTGATAGGTATATATACAGGCATCATTCCCATAGTCTATGGAACACCTCTGTCAAATGTCCATAAAATGTCAACAAAAATGACTGTTGAATTGATTTAATCCATGACTATTACTTCCATTCCTGACAACAGTCTTTCGAGAAGGAAAGATTGTGTGAGGTGTTGGATTGTTTTATGTTGCAGAATTGCTTGTATAGCTAGGCTGAAAGGATGGTGCAGGAGGGAATCTTTCCCAATGAACTGCAGCTGTACTGATTATCAAGGAGTGGAAACATCTGTGTCTGGCCAGTCTGTTTGGAGGATATAAAGGAGTGGGATAGCTGGCCACTAATGCTGAAGCCACTCTGAAGCTACACTTGTTCAGTTTTCATAAATGTGAGGATTAGAGGGAAGTCAGGTTCATATACCTCAGAATGTATTTTTTAAAGATAAATATCCCTAGATGTTCAGTGTGGTGATGCATGCATAGCCACTACAGAAGTGGTAATACACACTGTTATATAGTTGTTAACATTGTACAGCTCAACTTATTGGCTATTCTTACCCAAAATCAAATCTTCTTGAGGCACACACTGAACTTCCCCATCCTCCCGCATTACCCATCATCTGGGTGGTGGCATGGGGCACATGATGTTTCCTGTTAACCAGTGGTTGCTTCCACCATTGTGAGCAAATGGCGTTTGCTGTCAGGTTTTTGGTGGAGTTTACATCCTCAGTCTGCCAGGCCTCTTGGGTACATGAGCATCTATGTGGCATACCATCACAACCAGATTCTCCACCCAGGCATCAGTCTTGCCACGATGTCACAGCCCAGATGGGCTTATCTCTGCATTGACAGTTATTCTGCTTCTGTTGCAGAAGAGTTAAACTATTGGCCATTTTTCTCCTTAAACCTACTAAAGACAGTTGGATAGCTTTCACCTCTGCAAGCTGACTCCATTCACCTTCTCCTTCAGCAGTTTTTGACTTGTTGAAGGAATTCTATACACCTGCTTTCCATTTCTGATGTCTTTCCACAAGATGTCAGAATCCATCAGTAAACAAGGTATATTGCTTCTCACTTTCTGGTAACTTATTATGTAGTGGGGCCTTTTCAGCACATTGCCTTCTTCTCTGATGACATTCTGAAATCTTTGCCTTCTGGACAGCCTGTGATAATTTCTAAGATTTCTGGACAACTAGGATATCCTATCTGAGCTTTTTGTGTGATTAGTGCAACCTGTTTACTCCATGCACAGCATCTGTTACATGATGTGCAGAGGAGACCCTTGTTTTGAACATCCAACCCAACACAGGTAACCAGGTTGCCAAAAGAAGCTGTGTTTCAGTACTAATCATTTCTGCAAGCAGCCCAAAACCCCTCATAAACTGCCACTAACTCTTTTTCAGTTGGAGTATAGCGAGTTTCAGATCCTCTGTATCCCCAACTCGAAAAATCTACGAGTCAGCCTCAAGTCTTTTCTGGTGTTTTCTGTCAGAGGCTTCAGGTAGGGTCATTCTCTTCAGTTGCACTACAGAGCACATTTTTTACATCTTGCCCTGGTCAAACTGGCCCAAGGGCTACTGCTTGATTTGTTCAAAGACTTGTCATTGCTCAGGGCCCTATTTGAAATAATTTTTCTTTTATGTCAGTTCATAGAGTGAAGGGCTTGGGGGGCTACAGTCAGACTAGTTTGGAATGTGCATTCTCCAAAATTCTACAACACCTCAAGAACCTTATGTTTCTTTCTTGTTAGTTTGTGGAGACATGGCTGTTATTTTACTATTCACATCCATTAAGATATGATGATGTCCATCATGCTATACTTGTTTCCAGGTTCCTTTACGTTTTTTTAAATAGCAAAACCTGCTTTGGTTTTTGGGCTATTTTCTTTCATTCCCGAAAACTTCAGCTGTATTGCCCTATATAATGACAGCATTAGTGGACTGCAGGTATTCCAGAGCTTCCACTTCTTTTTTTTATTTTTTTCTTTTTTCATCCCACTTCCTCACGAGCTCTCTATGTTCCCACAGGTAAAATTCTAGGGTGCCCTGTGACATGTACCTTCCATGTCCTGTTTCATGAGCAAAAGCATGCCTGCTTGCATAAACTTGCTGAATTGCTGGAACTCCCAGGACAGTTTCTCCAAAGTCAAGATGAAGGAAAGGAAATAGTCTTATTCCTGGATTTGCCAAATTTCTTCGTCAACTGCTGGTGACACATCATCTTTGCAAATTAATGTTTGACAATGGGCTATCTTGCACTGATGGTGCACTCTTTACAAATTTCTATCACATGGGTTGTACACAAAATTACAGAATGAACAAGATTGGAAAAGATCTTTAAGATCATCTAGATCAACCTCTGACCTAACACCACCTCATCAACTAAACTATGGCACCTGAGTGCCACATCCAGTCTTTTTTTAAACATGTAGAGGGATGATGACTCCACCACCTCCCTGGGCAGATGATTTCAGCGTGCAATCTTTCTGTGAAGAGTCTTCTTCTAACCTAAACTTCCCTTGGCAGAGCTTAAGACTGTGTCCTCCTGTTCTGTCCGTTGTTGCCTGGGAGAAGAGACTGACCCCTACCTGACTACAACCATAGGTCTTTGTCTGGATCTGTGGGGAATTGTGCATTGTCTGGGGCAAAATATATAATTTCTCACGTGGCTGTTTCAGGTGTTGAATATCTTTCTCTATTGCCATCTATTTTCCTGTGTGGCTCTGAATATTGCCCTTATGTGTATACTTTTCCCTCACACTTCACAGGAGGCTAACGGCTTGTATCTTTTTTTCCATCTCTTTGGCAATGCTTGGCTCCTTAGCAAATGATCCCAGCTGATAGTCTTACTCTCAAGTTCCAAACTACTCGGCCTGTTGTCCCCACCTAAAATATTTTTCTGTCTCCCGCACCTCACTCAAGCAGAGGAATTGAGTGGTGGTTGTCTGTCAGTCTCTTCGGTCTCTTCTTCCTGTTCCCATGATGGCTGTTGTGGTGGCTATGGTAACAGCACTGAAAATGGCTCTTGTAATGCGTCAGCTTCTTCTAGCTTTTATTTCTGCACCTCTTCACTGGCAGAGACACAAAAACACTACGTAGCAGCAACCAAAACATCAGTGTGTTACCAACATTATTCTCATACTGCATTCAAAATATAGCAAGTGTACCAACTACTGAGAAGAAATTAACTCTGTCCCAAAGGAAGTAGAAGTCGCTGTTTACATTGCCATCTTTTTATTAATGCATATTCTTGTTTCAAATGTCATGTTTAGCATTTGTATGTTGTTGCCATGACGTTATAATCATTAACAATATGTTAATGTTAGCAACACAAGAGGGGCCTGAAAATCTAAACTCAATTTGCTGCTGAAAAATACTTACAGGTTATTTGCAGATGTAGGTATTCAGCATCTTTATTGCAGGAGACAAGGACTTCTGGACAGCAAATCAATATGATTATACAGAAGCAGATTTATTGTTTACTTTTAGCCTAGTTATACATTCTAAGACTACTGTCCATGTGATCACACATCTCTAGATTGGTGCCTCTATGCTGTTCAGGCACCCTGCATGAGCCCCCTAGGTGTAATGATTGGTCGTTAGCCAGAGCTTCACTGCCCACCTTTATCCTGGGTCTTCTAACCTTGGTATTCTGTTTTTCAGTCTCTTCTTTCCTGATTTAGCACAAGTTATATTTCAGTAGCATTGAAGAGTTCCAACAAATTATTTAGGCTGCAGAAAAACACCTAAAAATGGCTCACCCAGTGCACCTGTTATAAATATTGGTCTAAACTAAGAAATATGTAGAAGAACAGCTAGGCAATAACTAAGAAATATGTAGAAAAACAGCTAAATATAGTTTGACTGATGCACCTGATACAGTTTATGGCCTAGACTATTCAGATACATTACTACACTCTATACGAGAAGGTGGAGGGGTATTACCATATATGTTTCTCAGTAAGGACACTGAATTATGCGTTAACGTAATTTATTGATATTATTATTGAAACAAATCTTTCTTCTGTTTTTTAATGGTCTAATGCCATTTTGGAAAACATAAATATGTAAAATGTGAAAATTGTTTCAGTACTTAGTAATTCAGGTCTATTAGGTATTGTCAGTACAATTTTTTACAACACAGCTCTGAGAATGAAAAATTGTAGCTTTTTTAACAAACTGAAAAATCCCATTTAAAAATTTCTGTATGGATCTGAGGATGTGACCTTAATGATATGGTCCTGCATTAGATGGTTTTGCAGTCTAAAATAGTCTGCATTTCTAAGCAAGACAAATCTAGTTAAAAGCTACCATGAGATAAGTTGGATCCAATAGCTATCATGTGTTGCTGGGTCAAAAGCTGCCAAGATACTGTACAATTGTATGCTAATGCCAGAAGTACACTTTGACTTAAAAGGATCGTCAATTTCCAACTCCTGGTCCTGCACAGGAAAGCCCCAAGAATCATGCCATGTGCCTGAGAGTGTTGTCCAAATACTTCTTGAACTCTGTCAGGCATGGTGCTTGTGACCATTTCCCTGGAGAGCCTGTTCCAGTGTCCAGCCATCCTCTGGATGAAGAACCCTTTTTAACATACAACCTAAACCTCCCCTGACACAATGTCATGACATTCCCTCAGGTCCTGTCACTGATCCTCAGAGAAAATAGATCAGTGCCTGCCTCTCCCGTTCTTCTCACAAGGAAGTTGTAGACTGTGATAAAGTCACCCCCGCAGTTTCTTCTCTAGTCTGAATTGTGCCCTCTTCATATGGCTTCCCTCAAGGCCCTTCACCACCTTTCTAGCCCTCCTTTGGATACTCTGTAACAGCTTAATCTCTTTCTTATATTGGGGTCTCCAAAACTACACACAAGGCTCACAATGAGGCCATACCAGTGCAGAGCAGAGTGGGACAATCTCCTCTCTAGATCAGCTGATAATGCTTTGTCTGATGTTCCCCAGGACACAGTTAGCACTCCTGGCTGCCAGGGCACTGCAGACTCACATTCAACTTGCTATTTACCAGGATCCCCAGGTTTGTTTTTGCAACACTGATTTCCAGCATCTCCTTCCCCGTGTATATGTACATCCAGGGCTTCACCATTCCAGGAGCAGAATCTGGCTCTTTCCCCTCTTAAACTTCATATAGTTGGTGATTGCCTAGGAGCACAATGGATCTGAATCTGTGTCATTCCTAACCGGGTGCTCTTTCTAGCAAACAATTTTGAATACCTTGCTATTTGATCCAAATCAGAAAGAAATTATAAGTTATTTGAGAGGATACTTAGTCTCCCCTCTTAGATTCATGGAATCATCAATGGTGGAAGAATACTTTCAGATGCTGAAATCCAACTGTCATCTGTCCAACCACAGTTGCACCTGAGCTAGTAAACCCCTAAACCATATCACTCAGTGCCAGGTCTAGACATCTTTTAAACACTTCCAGGGATGGTGACTTCACCACCTCCCTGGGAGCCTGTTACAAAGCCTGACCATCCTAACAGTAATTTTTTTTTTTTTTTCCCTAATTTCTAATTGTCACGGTTTAGGAATGGTATTCTCCAATTCTGTGTTGCCACTGTAACCACTCCAGACAATGCACTGCTTGCTCACTCCCTGCCCTTCACGGGACTGGATAGGAGAAGTGAAGGTGCAAAGTGTAAAGGTCATGGATTGAGATAAGACCAATTTGTTGGAAAAAGCAGAGAGATAACAAAATGAACAGTAACAGCAACCATACTAAAGACAGAGTGTACAAGTAAAGGTTGCTCACCTTGTGGAAACCCCTGACCACTCTCTGCTGCACTACCCCAACCTGGAAGGGATCCTGGATCCCCCATCCCTGCAAAACGATCTGAGGTGGTATTCAATAATTCCAGGTCCTGGCCATGCCCCCTCATGGCTACTGCAAATATTACTCTGTCCTGGCCAGCACCAGGACACTAATCTAAATCTCCTCTGTCATGGCTTAAGGTCATCTTCTCTCTCTCAATTCACTTAAAAATGACTGGCCTCTAGCTTACCTACGACCTCCTTTCAGGTAGTTGCAATGCATTAATCCTCTTTCTTAGGATATTCCCGACAACAAATTCAGAGATATCTACGTGACTTTCTGCAGCACAAAGTGATCAAAATAAATACAATAAATTTTGGCATTTTGGTAGATTTTTTTTTTTTAATTTCTGTGTTGTTCATTGTTGCTGATTTGGAAGCAGTTTGCAATAACGAATACGCCGACATTAGTGAATACTGTCACTGCATGGTTTAGCTTCTACTTTCTTAGCAACAGAACATTTTGAAATGGGAAGTTTTAAGAACTTACCTCTTTACAAACACTTGTAAGTGGTATTGCCTTTGTCCTACAAAGAAGCACCAAAACTGAAAAGCTGAAGGTTTGAGCAAGTTGTAAACTAATCTTTGAAGAAAAGATGAAATGTATGTTTCTAGCACACTGCTGACAGAGATGTAAGCATAACTGGTATGCCTGACATGAATTTTAAAATGCTTACTCCCTCAGTGCTTGTTCTCTTACTATTAAAATGAACAAGATAGTATTTAAAAGAAGATTGACTTTAAAAAGAAAGAGCAGCAGGTTGTTGTGATAATTTGAATGGGTTATCCATTGTAAAGTACAACTCATGTTAAAATGTACAGTGCTCTGGCCTGATCCAAAGAAAGAAAATTCCCCCATGGGGAAGTAAGTGCAGACTAGGCCCAAAGGTGAGTGATGTGGCCCTTCATGCACATTTTCTGAATGTGTTTCTGCAGAAAAAAACAGTAATTTTCCTTTAGTTAAATGCTGAATACTAAAACCCTGGCAAACTGCAGTTTTCCATTCACTATAGCAACTTTTATATGAGGATTGGGGAAGGAAAAGTAAAATTTCAGCTAATAAAAACCACAAAGGACTTATTTCCTTTTTTAAAGTAAATCCAGAATAGTCAAAAATGTGCGATAATAGCATTACAGCAAAAATAAGCATTAATAAAATATACAAGCAGTAAGACTGCAGAAATGCTGTTTTAAACTGAATTTTCTTCTTGTTGTAAATGCTTGAAATCCAATTCAGATGTCACTGAATATCTGTCTTGCTGCATGCCTGAATAAATGCAATAGCTTCCAAAAAGTATTATTCTCATTTACATTTGACACCTTATGCTACACTAAACAGTGCAATTTAGAAGAACAAGTCTTTTTCTAAGATACAAATAATGCTAATAAAATAAGCACAATAGAATTGTGTTTATTGAATATTTATCCAAGTTTAGTGTTACATGGTTTTCAATTGTAAAATGTGTTCTCATTAGAAAATATTATCAATTATAAAAATTGCAAAGATTTTTTTTTTCTTAAACATTTATTTAAAGCCTGTGCAGAGATAAAACAGCTGAGAATATTCAATCTATTTAACAAGTGTTTTAAATATTACAATAATGTTTTCTAATTAATTCTAAGTAGCATGTGTTGGTAGCATGTTATCTTTAGTAGCAATCGTTTGCATTAAAGAAAATATGTTCTTAAAAACTTTGAAATAGCCAAATAAAATTCCATTTATTGTGCCTTGAAATAAAGAGAACCCACATATGACTATGCTTATCTCTGCACATCTGAGGAATCCTTCTAGCATGACCCATAACCTAGCCTTTTCTGGGGAAAAAAAAACAAACTAACCTTGGAAATTTTGCATAAGGAAAAGAAAGGAAATTGATTAAATCCTTTTTCTTAAGGGTTTTGAACAGTTTAAAATAAACCACCAAACACAAAAAAATATCAGCACAAATAATAGCAATGGGGAACACTATTTTCTATTCCATATTGTCATACTGTATAAAGTTACTGGGGGGAAAAAGGGTTAAAATCCTGTTAAAACCCTCTTTTGGCTGTGCTAATAAGCATGCAGTGTTTGTAGTAGCCATCTGCACAGTTGGCTGCCTGCATGACCCACCTGACCTGTACTTGTAACACTGGGCTTGTAACATTCTAGGAGCAGGCTTTGTATCATGCTAGTAACAGTGGACATATGAGGGAGCAAATACAACTGGAAGGTGATAAGTGGCCTCCTCTGGCCCACACTTAGTGTCTCCTGTTTCTGGCACTTCTCAGGAGAAAATAATTTTTTTTTCCCATTAGTCATTGTGCTGTTTGATTTGTTAAATCTTATGCAGAAATAGAGCCACAGCCTGGTTTTGTTGGACTGTTCCTTCGGAAAAGTTCAGTAACTCACCTCAGAGATGAGATGTTGAAGGTTTTGTCTGACTTCCAAGAAGAAATAGGAGGACTCACAGGGGGAGAGGTCAGTTGAAAAGCCTATCGGTTAGCTCGGTTTAGGAAGAAAAAGGAAGTTCAGCTCTAATTTTCAGGGTAAAATACCAAGAACAGTTTCAGAAGCTATATTTGGAGCTTATTTGGAACATACCACAATGTCATCAACAATACATAATCCAACTGTAATTTATTCTTTTTATGTAAATGGTTATGTTTGCCCCAAGAAAGATGATTGAAAAGATTAATTTTCTAGAACAAACAAAAGGTATAGCTTCTGCAATGGTACACAAAAACTGCTAGATAATGTTTTTACTTTTTCTGATGTGGCTAAGGAAGTGAGAAGCATAAAGCTTCTAGCTACGATTTTTTTGGATAACAAAAGTTGTCTCACCCCCATTTTGTTGCTTTCAAGTGACTTTGAGGAATATGAACATCTCAATATTAGTTAATATGCTATTTATAAATTCTTTAACATTCAAAGTCATTATTCCAAAGACACATAGGCATTTAGTCTAATGTGATTCATCATAAGTAAAGGTTAGTGCATTCATTTGAGTTAGAAAAGTGTACTTCACTGACAGTAATTGCTCAGTGAACTCTCTCAGAGGATAGAATAAGATGTTTTCCATAGATAGAGAATGGTTTTTGTTTGAAGGGACTATAAACACCTTCTAGTGTCAACTCTCTCCACCATGGGCAATGACACCTTCCACTAGACGATGTCGCTCAAATCCCCATCCAACCTAGCCTTGAACACCTCCAGTGATGGAGCATCCACAACTTCTCTGGGCAGCTGGGCCAATGCTTCAACATCTTCACAGTAAGGAATAGAACAGAAAGGGTATTTCTTCCTAACATTTAATCTAATCCTATCTTTCAGATAAAAGCCTCTTGTCCTCTTACTCCATGTCCTTGTGAAACGTCCCTTTCCAGCTCTCCTGTAGGAACCCTTTAGGCATTGGAAGGCTTCCATATATCTCACTGTTTCCTGTCAAAGACCTCATTCTATAAGAATACCTGAGAGAAATGTAATACTTTTTTAATTCTTCCAGTTTAGTTTTTTTAAAGGTTCTTTGCATTTTATTGGAATTGGGCTTGTGTAGTTCCATTGGTGTTTGTCCTTTACTTGATTCAGTATCAAAGCCATGTTAGTTCATTTAGGCTCCCTAAAAAACTTTTGAATTGCAGTAGCAGTGAAACTATTGCAATATGAATTTAGCCTTGAGAGAAAAAACTTTCAGAAAAAAATCTGATTATTCTGCTGATTTGGTACTAAGATGTAAATAACTATCACTACTTTTGAGTGAATGGTTCATTAAAATTTTATTCTGACTTGGTATCAGTTGGATTGATATCACTGAGGTATTTGCTCAGCATTCTGTAGAATTAAATAAATATACATGAACATTATAGAAAATTTTAGTCCATCAACACATGACAGTATTAGGAAAAATGAGAATAAATCTTGGTAAATAATGCATTTAGAAAACCTTCACTAATATATTTGAAACCTGTTCTTCGGAAGAATAACTTTTCACCATAAACCGCAAATGTTTTCCCATAAGTGGACAGTGTTACTACAATATAGTAGTTCTTTGTCACAGAAAATATCATTAAAGAATTTTAGTACTTTTCCTCCAACTTGATTTTTGATATGGAAGCAGTGTCATTGAGTTCAATGTGTTATATAGCACCAGACATTCCCCTGCAAGGAAGAAAACAGTAGTCACTTCTAATAACCATTACCTGCTTTCTATCAACTACCCAGATTTTCAGATGCCTATGTAATGCGCGTACTGAAGGAAACCAGACATCTTCTAATTCATAACTAATTCTGGTTTTCCACTGACTTAAACTGTAACACTGATGCTGCTGAAGGAAGAAGTTGCCTAGCTGTATGGACCTTACCATCTTCCATCTGATTCTAATTTTTCAGCAATGCACACTATCACAGGTGCCATCCTGGCCTCGCATTTGTCATCTGTTACTTTGTGTCATTTCCTTTTTAGTGGCAATTGAAATTATACAGTTAAATATACCGTTTTTCAAATGTTGTTTCTCTTTAACTGAGCATGTGTTGTTTCGTTCTTGTTAACCACACAGGTGCAGGGTGAGGTTTCTCTCCGGGAGAGGGAGAGTGATTAAGAGGTTCTAGGGAGCGCTGCCAAACGGAGTGGGCAAGCACGGGCGTGGCACAGCTCTGAGGGTGTGGCAGGGGAGTTTGTGCAGCAGTTCGAGCAGGCAGGGTAAGCAGGGAGGGCTGCAGGTTTCCTCTTGCTAGTGCAGTTCTTCGTCTGTTGTCTCTGTTGATTGGTTGGTTTCTGTGTTTTTGTTAGCAATGGTTTTTGCACAGTCAAAAACCGCAGTTAGTAAAAGTGTATGTAGGCAAGTAGAACTCTCCAAAAAGGATGTGAGTGTCCAGACTCATTCCTGTTGAGTGTTTGAGCTTATCAGTGGCTCCAGGGAGTGTTGCAGAAGAAGCCTGCCTGCAGTGTGAACAGGTGAATGATCTCCTTTCGCTGGTGGCTGAGCTTAGGGAGGAAGTAGAAAGACTAAGTATTAGGGAAAGTGAAAGGGAAATAGACTGGTGGAGTTCTGCCCTTCCATCCTTGAGGGAGGCCCACCAGGAGTCAGAGGACTCCCATGACTCCCACTGTCAAGCAATAGGAGGGCACCTGGTGGATGAAAGAGTGGAAATGGGTTCCTACTTGGGGAGGTAATAAGAATTCCTCCCAACACCCCCATCACATACCCAGGCGCCACTTCAGAATAGGTATGAGGCCCTGGATCTAGAGGGTCAGCCAGAGGACGTAGAAGAAAATTATCTATGCAGTGAGCCTCTCAATTACACTTCATCTGTCGGATGGATCACTACCTCTGACATTAAAAAGAAAAGAAGGGTAGTCGTAGTGGGTGACTCTCTTCTTAGGGGAACAGAGAGCCCCATATTTTGACTGAACCCAAACCACAGGGAGGTCTGTTGCGTCCCTGGGGCTCAGGTATGGGATATTACCAAGAGACACCCTGGGCTAGTTCAGCCCTCTGATTATTATCCACTGCTGATACTCCAGGTTGGTAGTGATGAGATTGAAAAGAGGACTGTCAGGGCAATAAAAAAGGACCTTAGGGACACTAGGTCACGTGGTTGAAATGTTGAAAGGAGTAAGAGAGCCCACATTATCAACAAGTGGCTCAAGGGTTGATGTCATCAGCAAAATTTTGGGTTCTTTGATTATGGGGCAATTTTTTCGGCACCTGGCCTGCTGGAACTTGATGGGCTCCATCTCTCTGTTAAGGGTAGAAAAATTTTAGGTTATGAACTGGCAGAACTTACTGAGAGGTCTTCAAAATAGGTTTGAAGGGGGAAGGGGATGCAACTGGGCTCTCTGAGAGCAGGCCCAAGGGTAATAAACCTGAGTTAGTGGTGAAATCAGTAACCCAGCTGAGGTGCATGTATTCTAATGCATGCAGCATGGGTAACAAGAGGAGCTGGAAGCCATGGTGCAACATCAAAGCTATGATGTGATGCCATCACAGAAACATGGTGGAATGACTCACATAGCTGGAGCACTGCACTGTATGGCTACAAGCTCTTCTGAAGAGAGAGGAAAGGGAGAAGTGGTGGAGGAGTGGCACTTTACGTTAGGGAGGCTTTGATGCCCTGGATATTGAAACTAGTGATGATGAGGTTGAATGCTTATGGGTAAGAATTAAGGGGAAGGCCAACAAGACTGACATCCTACTGGGAGTCTGTTATCATCCACCCAACCAGGAAGAAGAGGTGGACAACTTGTTCTATAAGCAGCTTGAGAATGTTTCAGGATCACCAGCCCTGGTTCTTGTAGGTGATTTTAACCTACCAGACATCTGCTGGGAACGTAATACACAGAAATGAGGCAAGGGTGTGGGGAGGACAGCTTTTTGTCACCGCTGGTGAGTGAACCTACCAGTGGAGGGACTGTTTTAGACTTGTTTGTAAGTGAAGGTGGGCTGCTGGGAGATGTGGTGGTTGGAGGCCTCTTGGGGCATAGGGATCATAAAATTATAGAGTTCTCAATATTTGGTGATATCAGGAAAAACATCAATAAGACTTTCATATTAGACTTCTGGAGGGCAGATTTTGGCCTATTTAGGAGACTTATTCAGAGAATTCCTTAGGAAGCAGCCCTTAAAGGAGTCCAGGAAAGGTGGGCATGCTTCAAAACAGATCTCGAGGGCACAGGAACAGACTGTCCCTGAGTGCCAAAGATGAGTCAATGAGGCAAACATCCAGCCTGGATAGGCAACAAGGTTTTGAAGGAACTTGGGAATAAAAAGAGGCTGTATCATCTTTAGAAGGAGGATCAGGTTTCTCAAGAAGTACTTAAAGGGGGTTGCTACAGTATATAGGAAAAAATTAGGGAGGCCAAAGCTCATTATGAACTTAATTTGGCAACTTTTGTAAAGGATAATAAAATACATTTTTACAAATATATTCATGGTAAAATGAAGTGTAAGACCAATCTTTGTTCTCTATTGGATGCGGAAGGGAACTTAGTAACTGCAGATGAGGAGAAGGCAGAAATGCTTAACATCTTCTTTGCCTCAGTCTTTTGTGGGAAGACAGTTTGTCCTCAGGACAACTGTCCTCCTGGGATGGTAGATGGTGTCAGAGAGCAGAATGGTCCCCCTGTTATTCATGAGGAGGCAGTCAGAGAACTGCTGAGCCACTTGGATGTTCATAAATCTGTGAGACCAGATGAGATCCATCCCAGGGTGATGAGGGAGCTGGCAGGTGAGCTTGCAAAGCCTGTCTCCATCATTTACCAGCAGTCCTGGCCCACTGGTGAGTTCCAGATGACTGGAAGCTGGCCAATGTGATGCTCATTCACAAAAAGGGTAGGAAGGAGGGTCCTGGTACTTACAGCCCAGTTAGCCTGACCTCAGTACCAGGTACAGTTTAAACTGAGTGCCATTGCACAGAACTTAGAGGATGGCCAGGGTATCAGACCCAGCCAGCACGGGTTTAGGAGGGTTAGGTCTTCTTTGACCAGCTCAATCTCCTTTTCTGACCAGGTGACCTGCCTGGTGGATGCAGGAAATACTGTGGGTGTTGTCTATTTGGATTTCAGCAAGGCCTTTGACACCGTCTCCCACAGCAAACTCCTGGAAAAGCTGGCAGCCCATGGTTTGGACAGAAGCACTTTCTGCTGGGTTAAGAACTGGCTGGATGGCCAGGCCCAGAGAGTGGTGGTGAACAGAGCTGCATCCAGCTGGCAGCCTGTCAGCAGTGGTGTCCCTCAGGGGTCTGTGCTGGGGCCAGTCCTGTTCAGAGAGTATTGAGTCCTTCATTAGGAAATTTCTGGACATCACTAAGGTGGGAGCATGTGTTGATCTGCTGGAAGGTAGGAGGGCTCTGCAGAGAGACCTGGAATGGTTGGATGGATGGGTGGAATCCAGTAGGATGACGTTAATAAGTCCAAGTGCCGAGTCCTGCATTTTAGCCACAATAACGCTCTGGAATATTACAGGCTGAGGATAGTGTGGCTGGATGTGCGAGTCCAGGGTGTTCCCCTGACTCCTTTGGGGATGCAAAAACCCCCATGGCAGACCCCTCTGAGACCCCCAAATGGTGTCCAAGAGCCACAGGGACTGGATTTGGCTCCTTGGGAGAATTTGCCAACACTGAGGGAGGAATTACAAAATGTGAGAACAAGCAGGGTGTGAATTAAAATGTTAGAGAGTAGAATTAGTGCGTTTTTGGATTGTTTATGTTAAGGGCCATGTGGTCAAGATGGAGGAACCTGGGTGTGGTGGGCTTCTTCCTCCTTCTTCTTCGTGTCATCCATGTTGGGATTGCATCCTGGGAACCACAGATTGGATGGGGAAAGAACTGGACATTGTAAAGACAGTGCATGGCATTGGGAAAAAATTGTAAACATCACATACGTAGATTTAGGTATAAAAGATCGGGCACAGCCTGCCCGGGGGGAGTTCTGTAATGGTTGTCTTACAGAGCGGACCTGTGTCGGGCTGCCTGAAACATTTTGCAAGATAAGATAAATAAATAGCTTTGAAGCAACACAAGGTCGTCTCCAGAAGCTTTCTTGTCGGTGACTCTGAGGGAATCCAGACTCCTGACCACCTGCATGTCCTCTCCAAGGAGGTCTCAGGGCTAGAGGGACCCCCGGGGCAGTGACAGCTGGACAGTGCCCAGGTGGAATGGGACCTGGGGGTACTGGTCGACAGCTGACTGAACATGAGCCAGCAGTGTGCCCTGGTGGCTAAGAGGGCCAATGGCATCCTGGCCTGTACCAGGAATAGTGTGACCGTCAGAACCGGGGAGGCCATTGTTCCCCTGTACTTGGCACTGATGAGGCTGCACCTGGAGTGCTGTGTCCATTCTGGGCCCCCTGTCCTGGTTTTGGACAAAATTACAGGAGATATCTCCCAAAGGAGTCCCCCTAGGAAAATAAACCCCCAGAACTCCTTCCCCCTCCCACTACCGGGTTCAGGAAGAACTTCCTCAGAGGGAAAAAAAGTGGGAAAAACTTGTTTATTTTAACAAACACACAGGAAAAAAAAAAACAAAAAAACACTTCCCAGCATCAGGAAAGAACAATCCCCAGATGACACAAAACGTTTTCACCAAGGTGAGCGGGGTTGAACGAGCTCAGTCAGTCCCTGCTGGGAAGGGTGCAAAGCTTCTGTGGCAGGCTTCCAGAGGCAGTCTCTGATGTTCAGATCCCTCCGTCCGGAGCCGGTGCAGATCTTCGGGATGAGGGGAAGAAGGGAGAGCGAAAGAGGGAGCAGCTGGGGGCAGGAGAAGCTGGGGCAAAAGCTAGGGGAAGAAGCGGCAGCCAAAGCGGCAAAAGCAGCAGCAGCAGCAGCCAAAGCAGCACAGCAGACCAGCAGCCCTCAGCAGCTCCGTGCAGACAGAGGGGGGGGGCAGGGAGAGGAGTAGACATAACACTAACCCAGGACAGCCCCTCAGTTCAGGAAGACGTTGAATCACTTGAGTGCATCCAGAGGAGAGCAACAAGGCTGGTGACAGTCTTGGAACAGAAGCCCTTTGAGGAATGGCTGAGGGAGCTGGTGTTGTTTAGCCTTGAGGAGACTTGGAGGTGACCTTATCACTCTACAACTTCCTGAAAGGTGTTGTAGTCAGGTGGGGGTTGGTTTCTTTCTCCAGGCAACAACTGACAGAACAAGAGGACACAGTCTTAAGCTCCTCCAAGGAAAACATAGGTTTGATATTAGGAAAAATGTTTTTTACAGAAAGGGTGATAAAGTATTGGAACAGTGGAGGTGGTGGAGTCACCATCTCTGGATGTGTTTAAAAAAAGACTGGATGTGGGACTCAGTGCCATCATCTAGTTGAGGTGTTGGGTTGGGTTGGAACTCGATGATCCTGGAGGTCTCTTCCAACCTTGTAAAATTATAAATAAAAAAAAAGAAATTATAGCTGTACTGAAAAATAATTTAATAAGTAACAGTATAAAAATATTAAAGATGTGAGAAATTTCTTGGTCTAGTTCTATGAGAAGTCTCTCTGCATCGCATAGAATCGATGTTCAGTCTCTCAAACATTGTCTGTGGCCATGTTTATTGTTAGTGATATTATATCCTGTATTTAGGAAAAAAATCCAAAAAGTTACTGAACTCTAGCAATTTCTTGTATATTAGTACTTTTTTTCTCTAGTAAACCAGTGATAAGTCCACTTAAATTTTGCAAACTGATGAAATGGAATGATTATTTCTGTAGTGGATTCTCTGTTGCCAGACTGAAGGACCAAACCTTTGGTCTGATATGTATTTTGTGTCAGTGGCTGGTGTTAGCTGTAAGAAATGTGATGCAGTGGAAATTATGGACTGCAATTCACAAGAGACTTTCCCACATCTGAACAAACAGTTGACTTCCACTCTGAAGCAAGTTTGGTTTTGACTAATGAAACTGTGACTCTGTTAATAAATCTGAAGATAAATGCCTAATCTTGTTTTAAAATGCAACTAAGTGGTTCTTTACATGAGTTGGAAACTGAAAATTCCAGGCTTTTGTAATTTCATTTGGCAGTACAGCCTATGGCTAATGCTAATATATATCACATTTGGTGTCTGCTTAGGTCTACAGGCTTGCCTAAGCTCATCAACTCAACTATGACATGCTGGAAGGACTGTCATTACCCAGCAGAGACGAAGTTAAACACCTTTCTAGAATTTACACTAAACAGCATTAGTGTAGTGTGGCTATCTTTTAAGCTATGCTACAAGGAGCAGAGTGCAGGAGTTCTTGAAAAGTCTGTCAAGAAAAAAAATCTCTGGCTGGGGTTGAACTCCAGAAACCTGGGAGCATAGGATGGTGTTGAGGGAAAATGCACTTGCAAATATTGAGTTGAAATAAAAACGTGTTGCTCTTTATCTGAGAAATGATAACTTTATCTAGTTATTCTGCATGTACAGAATGTATATTTACTTAATCAGAATTTCAGAGAGAGAAGATAACTGGCTAGTCCAGTATCCTTCTCTATGGTTCCCTTTTGAAACAGGGAAAACAATGACTAGGCTGGTTTTTTTTTTGCAAGTAAAACAGCAAAAGAGTCTTTTTTCCTTTTGGTTGCATAATAATGTGTTATTAATAACAAGACTGAGAACCACAGGAATCTCGGAGTTCCTGCTTCCCTGAAATGGAAAATTCTTGCAGGGAATGTATTTCCTTCAAGCAAGCAGTCTGGGTTTATATACCTCCTAGGGAAGGATAGAGAAAAATAATTGTCTTTATTTACTGAACATTTAAAAGTATCTTCTGAACCCCTGCACTCCATACATGACATATACATTACATAGAGCCAGAAATCTTTCCACTCAGGGTGCAGGCTACTTGCTTGATCCTGACTTTAAACACAAGTAACCCAAAATGCTTTCCCACTATGTAGTTGCATAGCTTGCAACTTGAATTTTAGTTTTATATTTCCAGGAAAAGACATGGAGAAAAAAAATCTGGAGTTACCTCCTTGTATACTGGTGGGTAATATAATTTCATAAGGTGTCTGCATGAAAGAATGTTTGGGTGTTTTCTAATTTGGCTGTTTATGCCAAATTAGCTTAATGTTGCCATCTCAATGTTTAAAACTACAGAATAATGTTCAACTTGTACTCAGAAGACAGACAAATGAACAAAATAATTAAAAGACATTTGAATACCTTGAATTTTCCAGAAGGATATTATGGCATAATATTAAATATTTTATAGTATAGAATTAATTCTGCTATTAACATTTAATTATTATAAATTTGCATTCACATCAGTGAATTCACATTTGACCATATTTTTTTTCCTCAGGAAAAGCAAATCTGACCCAACCCATATATATTACTTGTAAAATTTATATTCTTTCCTCTCTCACATGAAAAAATGCATTGCAGATTGCATCAGCTTTTTTTTCTTGATTCCCACAGGCACAACAGCTAACAGATCTGGAGCAAAAACTATCAATTGCGAAAAACAAACTGGAAAATGCAGCCCTTGACAAAGTAAGAAGTGTAATGTAGTGTAAGCATGTTTACCTTTATCAACTGTGGATGTTTTGGTGTAATTTGACAAAATCAAATTAAAGCCTTGCAGTTATTTAGATGCATACTAAGTTGCATCTGAATTGTACCTGGGAGTGATGCTACTGAAATCAGTGGAACTAATTATGATACGTGAAGTTAAGTACATCTGCAAAGTTATTTAAGAAGAGGGTGGTCAAATTAGAAAAAAAAAAAAAAAGCTCAAAAGATTTTACACTGATTTTTAGTAGATTTAGATATTTATATCTATTTTTGACCATGGACCCTTAGGATGCCTACAAATTTTGCATTATCAAGCCCTAAATATCAAGAACAGTATGGTCAGTAGTACTAGGAAAGGAATTGTTCCCCTATACCAGAACTGGTAAGGCCACACCTCACATAGTGTTCAGTTTTGGGCCACTCACTTAAAAAATGACATTTTAGTGCTGGAGTGAGTTCAGAGAAGGGAAACAAAGCTGGTGAATGGCCTAGAAAGCATGTCTTCTGAGGAGCATCTGAGAGAACTGGCATTGTTTAGTTTCAGGAAGGGGAGGCTCATGCGTATTGCTCTGTATAGCTGTCTGAAAGGAAACCGTTGTGAGGCGGGTTGGTTTCTGCCATGTCTCAAGTGAAAGAATGAGAGGAAATTACCATAAATTGTGCCAAGGGAGGTTCAGATTAGAAATTCTATTTTCACTCCAGAAGTGGTTAGGCATTGGAATGAGCTACCAAGGAAGGTGGTGGAGGTACCATCTCTAGAAGTGTTAAAGAGGAATCTGAATGTGGCACTTGGGTTTAGGGGTGATTAAAATGATGCATGTAGACAGATGGTCTTCAAGGTCTCTTCCATCCTTGATGATTCTGTGGATCTAGCCATGTGATAGGAGTACAAATGAATCAGGGAAATATGAAGACATGCATCATATGTGGGTAGTATTTTGGCCAGAAAGCATCTTATTTTCACCACAATTACATCTGTGCAAGATTATAGACAACTTTGTCAAATTACATCCCTGGTACATACTGTTTCCTTCACTTGTCCTTTCATGATGCTCATTTATAAATCTCCTGTCAGCAAAGTCAATATTGAATTATGCTAACCACAGGGTGAAAACAAATTTACTTGCTCTTCTTTTACCTTTGGAATGGCAAAATTGGAATGGCTGCAGCCAAGGCAGAATGAACACTGGATGGCAGGATTGAGAGATGAGAGGATGAGAAATTATCCAGAGAAATTTTTGCATGAGAGCAGAGTGATTACAGTTTGGTGCAATCTGCAGGAAGCACTAGGATCATATAGGACAAGATTGACTGAGTCCATATCATCATGCAAAATTAGACAGTATGCTACCTCTGCCCATTTAATCATAACAAATGATGATTTATGCTGTCTGTGCAGTCAGAAACTTGAAAATCCTAACTTGAAAAGTTAGGATTATAGACATGTTGCATGAAAAGAAGTATGCTAGTATCTTCTGCTGTCAACTAGAAGTTAAAGGGTCCCTGAGTCAAATGGATAAAGTAATTCTTTCCCTTTTACTCTGCCATTAGTTCAGAGACATATCATCTGATTGTACACATCTTAAGGGAAAGACATTCCATTTTCTCTGTTTGCAAGCAAGCCAAATTCCATTTTGTGGGAGACTGAAACATTAATGGTTAATGACTTGAAAGAGTAGGCTGTTTGGGCCATTGGCAGGATGTTTTCCTGGGACTGGGTTTTGTGCTCCCAGACTGCGGTAGAGACAAGAGTTTCTGGGTGTGTGATGCCAAAACCTCTGATCCCCATAAGACAGAGGGGGTGAGCATCCACCACCAGAGAATACAAGCTGGACTTTGGGCCAGATAAGGGAAGACAAGGACAAGAAGCAAACCCTGCGGAAGTGAAATAGTACTTTTATCCAGCCCTTACATAACTGGCTCAGTTGTAAAACTCGTCTCCCCGTGGAAGGTATGGGGACACTCACATTCACATGGGACATTCACATATAGGCTTGAGGGTATTCATCCCTTCTGATGGGGCATAACTGTCATAACACTGATGTGAGAGGCAGCAGTCATGTATTAGAAGGTGTAATAAACCATCAAAGATACTCAAATTATGCTCGGACTCCTTTCTGGGACCTTCCATCAGAGAACTGTGCATTATCCACAATGTTGCACCAGGCAATGTAAACTGTTCCCTCAGGAGAGGTACCCTGGGCACTTCCACATAAGCGTAAACATTGAACTCTGTGTTTTGTGGGCTTTCCCTCATCTCTGAGGTAATAAGACTGTGAGTATCACTTTGACCAATAGACATCTAAATTACAATCAAGGCTCATAACTGGATAGACGGGTGATTATCCTTCCATTCTGCCTTCCCCTTCCCCTTACCTTCATGTTTTTGTATGCTTTTATATTGATATATTACTGTAAATAATAACCACAACTGTTACATATTTGCTTTCCATTGCAACCAAATTATTCTAAAATAAAACATAAATATATAAAAACCACAAAATATTCTATGTTTTTTCACTCAAATCTGCCCCAAGGGATCTATTACCAAGAACCTGAGTTACCCTTGCCTTAAGGGGCAGTCATAACATGTTTCATATCATACTTCTTTGATTTTCCCTGTTGTGCTCTCATTAATAGCCTTTCTATGGTTGTCTGTTGTCATACTATTTAAATACACTCTACTAACTGGCTTTGTTTGTTTTTTTAAGAAGCACTCTGGTTTTTTTACAGTTAGGAGATACTTCCCTGCTCTCAGTTCAGGGGAAGTTTATCCGATGTAAAACAGAGTATTTGTCATGCTCTCTAAAATATTTGCTAAGAAAATAAGCTAAAACATGTTGTGTATGTCATTGCTTAGGATTAATATGACTGTGAAGTACTTTTATATTTTATATGTAATATTTCAAATACTTGATATGTAGTGTGTAACGTTATATACCCGTTTTCCATCATACATAGATATGTTTTCCACCAGCTTTTGCCATGGCATACCGTGATTTGTGTACCTTTAAAAAATCTTTGATGATTGAAATGTGAATGTATTCTGTATTTACAGGTGCATTTTTAATAAAAAGAAAAAAACATAGAAACTAGTTTTTTTATTAATGTCAAATGCTGCTAACCTCCCCTTGAAGTGAGTGTAAGAAATTAATGGCTAACATTTGACATGTCTTGATTTGATGAAACAAAGATTTAAAATATTATTTCCTCACTGCTGTAGCTATCTCATTGTTCTTGCTCTCTCAGCTTATTTTAATTACAGACTTCTGTTTCCATTAATATATCTATCTGTGTCTGGGAGTAAAATACAAATGTTTTAACATGAGTTGCAAGCACCTCATCACTTAGAAGTTTTATTTTGGCTTAATGAGCAGTAGTGGGTCTGTACAAATATATTCTTAACTGTTAAAAAGACCTATGGTTTCTTTACTATATAGTGCAAAAGTATAATATGCTCATGAGTGAAGCCATCTTAGTTGGATTAAAATCTATCTATAATGTGGAAAAATACAAATTATTTGAAGTGTTACAGACTAAATTCCATGCAAAGTCTGTGACTTGCAATGCTTATGATTTCTCTGTAGATATTACACATAAAAGGCCGGACACTATATGATGTTTTGTAAATTGTATTTTTATTTTCAGAAAAAAAATACATTAAAGTATTATTTGCAATAATCAATGTAGATAAAACTGCATGAAGGGATGGGAAGACAGTGCAGTGACTTCCTAGGCTGTTTGGTGTCTAATGTACGGCAACCTAATCACAGAAAAATACTGCTTTAGACAGTCTTAATTCCTTCCATCAATAAGAAAATGCAGCAGCTACTCATAAGTGTTTGGTTTAGTACAAATAGAGAAAGTAAGCAGTTGTGTTCATCATAGCACATCTTAGAGAAGTGATGGTTTCTTATTTTCCCCAGGAGTCACAGCTGAAAGCTCTGAAGGAGACTGTGCAGCTATGCCTGTCTTCTGTTCTGCGCAATCAGCCTCCCACAATTAATCTAATCTCTTCAAAACCAGCTACGAAGCTGACTTCCTCAAATACAAAGGGCTCCAAAGTTCCATTTCAAGTGACAAGCACCAAGGTATGATTTCTCTACAGGGTGGGTTTTTGTTTTTTTTAACATATTTGAAAGTTTGTCCTCTAAGAGCATCAGACTGAAACTAAGGAAGATTTCAAAATCCTTGAAAGATTCGGAAAAATTTTGAGGATAATTGTATGACTGTTTCTGATGTCAGTAAATTGTTTTTTAGTTGGGAAGCAGCTACGTTTTACTGAGTAACAAAATTATATCACTTGGTAAATGGATCATGTCTGCACAACATATGAAGATGGATTTGCATTTAAAATAAATGAGGGTGCTAATTCACAAGATTATTTACCTGCCAGGCACTGGTAGTGAGTTTGTGGTAACACAGCACTAAACAGTAATATGGGCTTTGTTTATCATGGTTTCTTTCAGTGGGAAAAATATAATAATCTGGGACACCCATGTTAAAATTGCCAAAATGGATCAATGAACTTGACAATAGGCCATAGGTAACACTCCAGTCTTGCAAAATGAGAAGGGCAGTTTCAAAGAAGGCATGAGGAAAAAAAAAAAAAGGTGAAAAGTGTTTTTATAAATTCAAACATTATAATACAGTCAAGATTTGCAGTGATTAACAACTATCCTAGTAATTTTCATCTCCAGTGTTGCATTTTGCCCCTGAATTCAGCTGATTCAATAGATAGATCTAGAAGAAATCTGTAATTTAAATGAAAAGGGAGTTTTATAGAAGAATGACTGAAGGACACTTCAATGTCCTCCTTTCATTCCAAAACTGAAATAAAAATAGGAATTGCTAGCTCACAGTCAATTTGTAATTTGTGTATGGCAGCTGTTGATATTCACTGTTAGTGCACAGGCTGAAGCAAAAAACTCTTTCTATATGTAATTAAAACTAAAGGACAATTGCAGAAACAGAATATAATTATAAAACTGGATATCACATTGCTACTCTTAAAATTATGATTGTCTGTTCTTTAATAACTGTTTTACAGGAAGAAACCATAATTCCCAAAAATTATTACCTCTGGAAAAAAAGCACTGTATTAATTAGTAGCAGCACACAGGAATGATAGTGTTCATTTAGATTAAGCTCACTGGATCTATGTTCTACAGGACAGCAGACTTTTCTTTCACAGGTCATGCAAACTGAGCAGCACTCTGGGATCTCAGGAGCATATTGTTCCTAATTAATGCATCTGCAGAATTATCTTGCTCTTACTGTCCTTTTCTTCAGCTTGGAAGTGTTCATGCTTCTGTCATGAGAGCAGAGAAGTACTGAAGGGTAAGGGGCAGCCAGACATTATGTCTGTGATTAAGACTGGTCTAGGGTCAGAGCCTTTGGAGAATTTGAGGTCTCTTTGCTGTTACAGATAGGGACATGAGAATACAGCATAGATAATAGAATTAGGTTTTTGTTATTGGACTGAAATATAGAGTATTCTTCCTTCCTTTTTTTTTTCCCCAATGATCATAATAGATTTTGTGTTTAATGTACTTGGTAAAATGCATCAGTACTTCTGTGCAATAGCCTTTTGACAAACCAGCCTCTAGTCCTCTGTATCCAGAAGTGCTTGAATAAGTAAAACTACCTCTTAATAGGCAGTTCTCATATTTCTCTGTACTTGGCATATGCCATAGAAACGTCTGAAAGAATAACTGTCTGGTAACCTCTTCTTCCACACACCAACATCTCATTATTAAAAATCTATGTATTATCTGTGATTTTAAAACTAAAGAAATTGTTTCTGTGAATCAAGTTGTTAAAGAATCGTAGTCAGTCACCCTGTGCACTTGAGCTGTATAGGTTTTCTTTTATTATTATACCCTTTCATCTGTATCTTCTCCTTGGCTTTTTTCCCCTTTGACAAACTCTTAAATAAAGATGTATATCTCTCTTTTTCATTATTATTAGATTTGTGTAAATATTTTGATACATCAGGCTAGTATTTGGGGGGAATATAAATGTATGGGATTAATTCCATATGTTGTACATAAAAGTGGAAACTTAAGATGAACAGCACTTACACATCTTGTCTGATAAGTAGCTATTTCACTTTCAAGCAACAAATTATAATTTGTCTGGTAAGTATCTTAAGATATTCTCATCCAGTCTAAAAATTGCTTTCTGAAATGTCAAACTTATTTCAGATCCATGGAAGGATAAATCACACAGTGTATGATAGCTGTACCACTTGGGGACAACTATCCCTGGGATGGGGGTGCTTCCTCATTTAAAAAAAAAAGTTCCAAATAAGTAGGTTGTATACTTGAATTCATTATTGGTAACTGTAATACCTGAGAGCTTGTTAGAGATATTTAGCACAAGAACCTGGTGTAGAAAGGATAACTAGGAAAGCAAGTTGCCACATTTCTTGAAAAGAAAGTACTTGGGCATTTTGTTTCTTCTAGAGAATGTGATATGAAAAAAAAAAGAATTAGGTTTAAAAAATGTGTGCAAAGCAGTGCATTATTAAGTGCCTGCATCAGTGTAAAATAAAGTTGTTGTTCTGAATAGTTCATTAATCTGGAAAATTGTGTAGTAATGGAAAATATTACATTTAAATCATAGGAAAATTAATCTTAAAGTGATCAAAAGCAGTCTAAGTCTAAGGTCTGTTTTTTTGACATGTCTTAAAGGAATTTGCAACATACAAGAATGTAAAACACAGACTTTATCACGTAAATTTGCACTAATATTTTAATTCAAATCAATTTTGCCTGTCACGTACCTGTCATAACACAACACTGATGCCGAAAGTACATATTGACAAACGGATTTAGAGCACTGTGTATACAAGCTCAATGACACAACCAAAATCAAGTATAACCAGAAGATGGATCATTAATCCTGGACTATGAGGTTTTAAGCTTTCTGTGACTATTACTTTTATTATATGGTTTCCTTTGCACTGTAATGTCAGTAACTGTTCTCTGTTTGGCCAGTGGAAAATGCCTTCAAAGTAGCTGAGAGTTGGATCTGTCTTTTGTTGTAGCACTTTTCTTGCCTCATTCCCTTTTCAGAGCTGTGATGAAAGAGAAAAATGAAGACAAAAGAGGATTGAAACTCTGCTTTCCTTTTTCTTCTCCAGATGAATGCCTAAGGAGTGGGATACTAGAGAGTGTAGTTTATGGATGGAAATTGTAACACTGACTGGGCTGCCAGCTATGGGAAATGTGGGTTTGGGTAATCAGAGGATCAAAGCACTGCTACTGAAGACCTAGTGATGCATTTTCTGCACTTAGTCTTGGCCTGACAAAAAAACCTCTGTGAATCTATATGGAGCTAGTGGAGAGACTGCATTCTTACTCCATTTTTATTAATTCCTCTTTCTGAAAAAGGTTAACATTACACCTTATAAAAAACCAAAAACTTTAATAATATCTTTGGCTGTGCTGTGTAAAGATACCTGTGATCCAAATACAAAAAAAAAATCAAGCTTTAGTAGCACTGTGGTAGATTAATGGCAAACCTAAAGCTTTAGTAGCACTGTGGTAAATTAATGGCAAACCAAAAGTGAAAGAGAAGAAAATTCTATTTCTGGTACATATGTTAAATACAAAAATCATGGGGAATACAACATTACCAAAATAATAGGGGATAGCTTGTTCCGTAGTGGTTTTTTCCCTAATGTAAAAACATTGTTCCATGTATTCCCCAAATTCCTTCTTTATTTACTCCCTTCATGTTTTGGATATTTTTTGAAGTCCACTATTCTAAGAGTGGAAATACACTTGAATTTCAAACTTCAATAGCACCCATTCCCATATTGTACATAGGATAGGTTAAAAGAGAACCTATGAATTCCACATCACTGTTTCAATGGAGAAAATACTGCCTGAATGGAATGAGAATTTTCCTTCTGTAGAAATGCATAGTACAGACTGAAAGGGCAGCTACCACTCCACTGTGGAAAGATTTTAAGATCTTGCAAGAAATTTATTCACTTTTGTGATTAAAAACTTTGCAAGTAGTAATTTCTTTTGCCTCACATGTATTGTGAATATTCAGGACTCCAGCATACATTACTGAATGGAAAAATTCAAAAAAGCTGAAGTAATGTGGACCATCCTCCCTTTCTTCTGAAGTAAGTACTTCTCTCATTCCTTATCAAAGAAAGCTTGGGGAACTTTATATATTTGTTTAGACTAAAAAGTGTTCTTGTAGGAGCGAGGAGAAGAGCATGTGAGACTTTTCAGAGAAGATACTAATCTGGAAAGTTCATCAAGACCAAGGTAGACTGAAGAACATTTTGAAATGGCCATGTAGGAAATAGGGAACTGAATTTTCTGGTTTGGTACAGAAAGAATGTATTTAGGTAAAATTAAATCTCACAATTATTCAGAGTGCATAAATATTCAGCATCTACTGGAAATGCAGAGCAAGGTTGCCAAAAATATAAGGCGATCACAGTGTCATAACTTTTAGCTTTTTCACCAATTTAATTGGGCGGAGGTTGAAGTTAGTTTAGTATAAAGGATATATGATTTAACTAGAAGACAGAATATTTTTTAGGCTTTTGTTCTTACTTATATGCAAAAGTAGAGATTGTTGATGGAAATATTTATATAAAATAATAATATTACAATAGTTAATTATTTGTACTGAACCAATTATATAATGACCATATCACTCATAATACTTCAGAGTATTTTACTTTAAAAATGGACTAAAAATTTGAAAAAATAAATAGTTATATGTGTACCTTTCTTCAAAATATTCAAGTACATTTTGAAGGAATGAAGAAATGTTTGGAATGTGTCCTTTGAACCCAATCCTTAAATTAAGATTTAACAAAGTTTTTACAGATCCTAGAAAACTGAAGAATTTACCATCTGAAAGAGCCAATATACAATTTATCATAATATTCCATAATGAAGGTTCTGACCATTAGACCAAAGCAAAGAACCTATGAAAAGCTACTACTACTGTACTGGTCAACAGCTGACTGAACATGAGCCAGCAGTGTGCCCTGGTGGCCAAGAAGGCCAATGGCCCCTGGCCTGTACCAGGAATAATGTGGCCAGCAGGACCAGGGAAGTCATTCTTCCCTTGTACTTGGCACTGTGAGGCTGCACCTTGAGTGCTGTGTCCAGTTCTAGGCCCCTCCATTTCGGAAAGATGTTGAGATGCTCAAGCACATCTTAAAAGGAGGGCAACAAGGCTGGTGAGGGGTTTGGAACAGAAACCCTCTGAGGGAGATGGAGTTGTTTAGCCTGGAGAAAAGGAGACTCAGAGGTGACCTTATCACTCTCTGCAACTCCCTAAAAGAAGGTTGTAGTCACATGGGGGCTGGTTTCTTGTCTCAGACAACCACTGACAGAACCAGAGAACACAGTCTTCAGCTGCACCAGGGGAAGTTTAGGCTGAACAAGAAAAAAATGTATTCACTGAAAAAGCAAGGAGTTGGGCACGGAATCATCTGCCCAGGAAGGTGGTGGAGTCACCATCCCTGGAGGTGTTTTTAAAAAGACTGAATGCAGCACTCAGTTGGTTTAGTTGATGAAGTGATTTAGGTCATAGGTTGGACTTGATGATCTCAAAGGTCTTTTCCAATGTAGTTATTTCTGTGATTCTGTAATTAGGGTTATTATTTATAAATAATTTTATGTTCACAGTTGGGGGTAAAAATAACATGTGACCTCATAACTTTTTCAGAAGGAAAACCTAAAGGGCACAAAATATTATTTATGTGGTTTTATATTAGATTTGTAATATAAAAAACCTATAGGTATGGTGCTTAGGGACATGGTTTAGTGGTGGACCTGGCAGTATTAGGTAATGGTTGGACTTGATCTTAGAGGTCTTTTTCAACCTAAGTTTTCCTATGTTTCTATCTATGGTCAGCTATAAGCAAACAGCAGGAGCATTGAGGGCGGTGTATAGATTTGTCGTCCATTAAAGTCTTAGGACTCAGCTGCTGGTACCTCAGAACTTACTGACTTTTGTTCCCCCAACTTTGCTTCTGCCACAGTTAATGATATCACAAAAACCTGCATTTTCAGTGACCTGTAGATCATTGTGTTTAGCCAGGGGATTAGAAAACTATAACTAAAAAGAGAAAAATGCAATTGCTAAATGTAGAAGCTGACACATTTTGTACTACGCAGTAATGACATGCAATCATATAACCCTTTCCTAATGAATAAATATTAGAAGAATAAAATGGCATTGAAAAATCACACTATCCATTGTTTTATGATTTAATTTCAAAGAAGGAATACAGCCCTTTTTCTACTGTTCCTATTTTTTTAAAAAATTTATTACATGCTGAAAAAATGTTTAACACCAGAGACCATGAAATTGAAGGCTAAAGCTCTTTGGGTTTATTACTTACTCTACAGAAGTTTCATTATTAATACATTATTTTGATAGTAAATTAGCTTTAGAGGGCTTTTTTTGAAATTAATACAATCAAGGAAAATTGGAAAAAAGCATCTGGTATTTAGTCTGTGATCTCCCTCTAAACCAATATCCTTTTCCTTCAAGTTTTAGTTGCACGCTCTTTTATCTTAATTTCATTAACTATTTGACCTCACTCTTCTTTCTTGCAGTGTGTAAGTAGCTGGAGTGAACCCCAAGGTTCAACTCTGAAATTAGCAATGTGCTAATGGGTTAAAGAGGTAACTGTTAACTGTTTAATGCTGTAGTTTTTGTGGCTATTAACTCCAAATCCGTTTGCCTATGACTGAAAAATACTCCATAGTAATATATTTTTTATGTTTTGACTTTCCTAGCTGGTGTGTTTGTTACGTTCTATTAAAAAATACATGCATGTGAGCAATGGCAGTAAAACTGAATTTATGTGTCTCTAGCAGTTGCACATTAGTAACCCCATTTTTTTTTCAATTAGCAATTTTTTCTATGGATGCTCTATTTAAATGAACACAGACAATGTGCGGAGGAGTTAATGGATCACAGAGGGAGGCAAGGAAAGCCTTACCGGAAGTCCTTCCTCTTTCTTAAAGGCAGGGAGCCTTCCCAACTTCCACTGAAATTAGTGTGATTGTGCTTAGGACTTTTCAGTCAGTGTTCTCACCAGCTTTCCCACAGCACTAAGCTCTCCTCCAAATCCATAGTATGTATGCAGATCACACATTGCTGCATCGTTAGAAGCAGCACTGGCTTTAGGAAAATATTTCTATCGTTAAACCAGCTGACTTCAAAGGAAGTGAATTTGAGTAGCAATAGAGCATTTCTCTCACCTGTTAAAGTCAGAAGACTCCTGATGTAATGTAGTAGCATCTACCTACAGAGCAGTAGAGATCTAATAGGACTTGTTGAATTTTCCAACTAGGTTATATGAAGTGTAATTTAATTGTGGTTTTTTAAGGCATAAGCTTTTCTATCTTGGTATACACTCAAAATATAGATGCTTTTCAGAGATACTTTTCTCCTCTTGAAATATCAGCCAAATGATTAAAGTGAGACAGAAGCTGTAGACAGCTGTGAGAACACCAACCTGATTACAGATGATCACAGAGAGCAAATATTTCACCACTTTTACTGGTTGCTCTTAGGGAATAGAGTGTTGCTGATGGTAAGACTGAAATCTTGTATTGCCTTTTACTGACAAGATGTCATTTCCATTTCCATGGGCTCATTTTACATATGTATTCTTGCACATGTAGAAATTTTAGTCTGGTACTTGCGTTAGCATATTTTGATTGAGTTCACTACATAAAGAACAATTTTAGCTATTTTTAGCAAAGAAAAGCCTGTTTGGGTTTTGTAGAATGGTAAGCCAAGCGTGCTTTAAATTCACTTTGCAATTACATCCTCTACAAAAATAAAGCAGGTAAACTATAGCCTAATTACTACAGGTAATAAGTGAGAAATTAGGAAGATGCATGAAGCTAAATATGTCATATTTTTCATTGTGTAACCATAAAATTACAGAGCACAGGTGCTCTTGAAAAAGATATTTGGGAAACGTTAATGTTCAGTGATCCACAAAGATGAATAGCTAGATTTTGTGGTGTTGTTATGCTGCAGTGCAATTTCAAGTAATGTTGCAATAGCATCGTTCACAAATTTCAGTATTTTTTCTTGTATTACAGAGTACTTGCACATGTGTGTTCCTGCAGATGCCAGTTCTGTTATCTGCACAAAATTACCAATGTCATTTTTATTAGGAATATTTCTGAGAACTACTCAAAAGTGTGTAACAGTAGAATTGTCCTGTACACAGCATGCACCTGAATATCCTCCATGGTAGGCTATTAATAAATTCCAGACTTTTCCAGGTTAGTTCTCTTATCAGCACACTGTATCAATCCAAACTCCAAATTATTTCTTTTCTTTGTTTAGTTTGTTTTGAAGTAGTGAGGAGGCACACTTTCAGGTGTGCGTTCACTAAGCACTACTTAGAACAACTTGGATTTTTTAATGTTTGCCATTATTGATTAAAATATAATTTGTAAATGTTTGACCTCGCTAGGATACAAAACTGTGTGACATGTGCGGTTCTATTTAGTGAGAATTTTCCTGAACAGCCAACCTAAACAACTGACCCCAATAATATCAGGTTTTCATTGTCTCATATATTTCATACCAACATACGCTATGCAACAAGAAGATGGTGATATTTTGTCCACAGTTTAATATAAATTATTTATGACTTCCACAAGGTTAGTAAAAAGATCTGTTTTCATTTAAGTAATTTTACCTCTTTCTCTTGTGCAATCTTGCAAAAACTTTGATTTGTTTCCTTTTGTTTATTCTTCTCTAAGCATGTGGCTTAGATACTCTCTCTTGTTGGTTTTTTTTGGTTGTTTTTTTTTTTTCAGTTAAATAGAAGTAAATACATCATTCTGACACTGTTTAAAACTAAGGTAGAGTGAATCATCACAAAGCTGCTCTTATTGATCCAGAAAAAAATGGTTGTATATATTTTTATAAAGGCTTTCACACCCTCAACTGCATGAAAATACAAATAAGAAACTTCAGTTGTTTCAAGGAAATTAGGCAACTGAAAGTGTTGGTTTAATATTCCATTAGAAAACTGAAATTATCTCAAATATGTAATGCTTTCAAAATGAACTGTATTAGAAAAAGACAGCAGAATTCAGTACACAGAAACAAACACGTGGAACTTCTTTGTATGTGTAGCTAGGCATTTTTAGAATTGCAGCTCCTCTCCTGTGAGTCCTTTCTCCTTTACCCTTTACTATCCTGGAGGTCTTTGGGTGTTTTTTTGGGTGTACTAGCTGCCTGAGAAAAGTTAGTACACTTCCACTCCATACTGTAAATGTAAATACATTCTGCATATTACTAGTGGAAGGTGACCTATTGTTATTTTTATTTTCTGTTTCTGTGGTACTTTCTTATCTTTGAGCACTTCTGTGAGTTTGCTGCATGTCACACTGGACTACCCTGAAAAGGATGCTTTGCTCTGGTCTCTGACAGAGACTACCATCCTCCAGCTCACTGTAGTTCAGGAATAGTTCATCCTTTCTATATGTACTAGCTCTCATATAGAAAGGATGTTCAGTTAGAGGTAAGATCCTCTGATTTGAGATGGTTAGAATCTAATCTGTTTCCCCAAGGAGGCTTTAAGTAGAAGACTTATTAAGTAGGAAATACTAAAAATAGTGTTTGAAAACTTCAGTGTCTTCTCTAGCTCTTGACAAACAAAACTTTTAAATCTTTTCTTTTTCTTTTAGCATAATTTTTTTTCCAAGAGATAGACCCCAGAAGACTTACAAAGCAAAAATTTAAATGAATAATATATATAATGTGCAACATCATATACTGCTATGAGGCAGTTGCATGTATGAGGGGAAATTCTGCACTCATAGATAAAAAAAATTATTCATTGACATCTAGATATGTCATCTATCATTGCACATGTTTTATTTGAAAGAAAAGTCTTTTCATGTTAATGGATGTTTAGCTATTAGAGATCATTGTGGATGTTCATCTTGGAGAAACTCCTTGATAAATAAAAACGTTTGTGAAATGTGAAGAAAATTAAATGTGATCTTTTAGTATCCCTGTTGAATTTATGTTAACAATTTCCATTTCTAGTTGGACTGGGGTTGTTCTAGACTATTTGTAAAACTTAGAGCTTTGCTCAATGCTGAATGTTGGCATAAAAGCAAGCAGCTATTTTCCACATTGAAGACAGTTGAATAAAGTGAAAATTAGAACAAAAAGGAAATAACTATAACAACAAACATGTTTGCTTTAGAAACACTATGTAGAAGTTTGAAGATCTGGTACATTATAGGATTTGCAGTCCTTTAAATGAAATTGTCCTATAAAATTATATCTCTGTTGATGTGCATTAAATAGATATAAAAAGTAAAGTATATCTCTCGCACTCACTGTTGAATAATATTGACAATGCAGTAGAGAAAAGCTAGTTATCTCTACTGTAAAAAATGCCAAATATATGTCTATACATATGCAGTGACCATCACTTACAGAAAGATGTCGTTTTATTACTGGTTTCTTTTATTGATTTCTCATTTATTTATGCATATGAGTTGCTGTGGAAGATTTTAAAATCAGGATATAAAGAAAACAAATACAATGAGTTTATATATATAATATTTGTCTGTGAATTTGGTTGTGGAAAGATATAATAGATACTCAATTACTTTACAATAACCTTGGAATAAGGTGTTCTTTAAGGTACCGTCCAACCCAAGCCAGTCTAGGATTCTGTGAAACTTGTAGGGCTAGGAGGATAACTCAAAAGCCTATAATACACTTGAAAATTATGTGAACTTTTGTAATTGCAAATGATGCTACTCAAAAAAGAAGAGTGAATGAAAAGGTTGTAGGTTTAGCAACTTTTCCTTGGCCAAAATTAATATATGAGGCATTAACATGGCAGCTGGCCTGTGTGTGTGTGTATGTCCAATGTTCAGATGTGGTTTCCAGGAGCAGTCAGAACTGACTTAAAAGGTGATATTTCTGGCTCTTAATCTATGCACCTTGCCGAGAAAACCTCTGACAACTTTGTCCACTTACTATGTACAAAACTACTTGGTTTTTTACAGTAAGTGCTACAAATCTTTGAGCAACTTGTGACCTCCTAGACAAGACAAAAGCCACTTCCATCTCAAAAGAATAAGACATGTCCCAGGAGAATACAAAACTGAGTGCACTGAGAAGTGGGGGTGAGCCCTGCCTAAGCTGGTCTGTATTGTAGCCTCTTGGCAGACCATCTGGTTATTAATCTTGGTGGAGGTTGGTAAAGAGAAGCAACCCCAGTCTGGGGGGATCTCTCAGTCTGGCCTCACTCAACATGCCAGACAGATGCCACAAAGTGCAGACAGGTGCAGCCGGCACAACAAACACAGGCTGGCAAGTCTTTGCTGTAGGTAGTTTTTGAGCGTTTGTGATTTGAGTCAATGAAACCCTGAGTAGCAAAAAATGTTTCTGGACAAACCCCATGATTTCAGTATTTGAAGTTCATCAAGACATTGCACATCATTAGAGGAAAGCCATCATGGCTATTATAGAACTGGGTTTTTTGGTCCTTGTATATCATGCAGTTGCACTCTGCCAGCAACTGCTTAGTTTGTTTGCTTACATTGAAAATGCTGTTCAGTCCTTCTGTTAGATCAGTATTTGTGCCCATATTTTTTTTTTAATGTGGACATTGATTATCACTACATACCTTTAGTGTAGAAAAGATTAATCTGTGACAGTCTAAGTAATAGGAAAAAATTGCATTTATGTGACCCATATTAGCGTTGGCAGATTGTCTGGCAAAGTACTCCTAGCACTCTGGCATCACACGTGAAAAAATGCTGGCTACAGAGCAAGGGTTGTGCATGTGGGTCATGTGAGAAGAAAGAGCCACTAAGACTGTTTATAATGTGGCATATAATTGAGCTACATATCAAAGTCAAAAAATCTTTTGAAAGATAGTTGATCAAATTTTGCAATTTTGTTTAGCATGAAGATGAGGGTATTATAACAATAGTGCACCCTTTCAGAAGAAAAGGGGGTTGGTATTAGAAATGCAAATATATAAAGCATAACTGAAGGAAATTTCAAAGGCACGAAGGAGAACTGGGGTCTTATTTATTCCACTGCAAACTTTGGAAGAAACCTCAAAGAAATAAGGTGTTTAGTTTGCTTCTCTTGAAGTATTCAGCAAGTTTTGCTGCAAGCAAGGCACTCATCAATGGGGTATAGTTTCCTCTGCAAGCACATACCTTCAATGTATTTTAAACTATTATTTCAAGGATCTAAAATGCAAAGCTTGGGTTTTAGTGAAGCTTGTAAGGTCTCACTAGGAAGATGCTTCTAAATTATTTCAAAGACAAAAACAAGATAGAAGATTTTGTGTTCCTTAAAAAAATTTTTGCATTTTAAATCCTGTATTGAAAAGCTTTTGAGGGCAGTTTAGAAAGCTTGAAGTAAATTGGGAAGGAGTTCAATAATCTTTATCCATACAATTTCACTCTGGAATACTTGATGTCATTTTTATTACCTAAGGTATCAGTCTAGTAAATAGGCCCTACTCAGATAAGTAATAGCATATTCATTTTTATATGAGAATTTATTTTTGACAATAAAACATCCTGTTTGCAAAGTCTTCCTGAAAGACTCACACATCATCAGCAAGTATATAAGCCTCTAATTTTTTTTTTTTCCGTGTAACTAGTCAGTATTGGTCCTAAAATTTTATAGAACAAAACTGCCTAAATAGATGCAGTATGCCCTCTGGTGTTTTGGCCAGAACTCAGATTTTAAGGACTGTATTTGATTTTGCACGGCCTGGGTTTTTGATAGCGGCGGGGGGAGGAGGCGACGGAGGACAAGGGTGGCTTCTATGAGGAGCTGCTGGAAGCTTCCACCAAGTCCGAAAGAGCCAATCTCTTATGGCTCTGAAGATGGACATACTGCCGGCTCAATTTAGAGAGGTTGGTGACGACTCTGATGCCGACATATTTAAGAAAATCCAAGCAGTGCAGGGGCAGTTTTTCCCAGGGGTGGCACAGTGCCACTGCCAGGAGCCATCCCTGGTGCGGTGCACAGGGATGCACTACAGCCACCGCCATCTCGGCACGGCGTGCTGAGAGCCCTGCCCGTCTGGCAGCACCCAGCCAGCCATGCCGTGGGCAGAAGGACAGCGGCGGCAGCGGCACTTTCTCCATCCTGGCTCCTGCATGAGGAGAGGCCTTCAATGGCGCCAGCGCCGCAGTGGCCGCCATTGACTGCGCGGGCGGCAGTGGGGCCACATGGCTGAGGGCAAGCAACTCCTCAGCACGGAACCTCAGCAAAATCAACCTCTCGGCGAAGCAGGGATCATGCAGGAATCTTTGAATCAGTGGAACTTGTTGGCAACGGTACCTACAAGCATCAGTGTTTCTTCTAGTGAGAGAAGAGGAAGAAGTGGGGACATGTGAGGGAAAACACCATGGTGGCTCCACTGTCAGGGAAGAGGAAGACGAGGAGGAGCTTCTCCAAGCGTCAAAGCCAAGATTCCTCTGCAAGCCATAGTGAGGACTATGGTGAAACAAACTGGGCCCTGAAATGTATGAAGTTCCCAGGGAATGCAGGGATCCACTTGCAGCCCATGGGAAAAGTGCTCACGCTGGAGCAGGAGGATTCCAGAGAAGGCTGTGATCCAGTGGGAAACCCCAATAAAGAGCTTCCAGAGGTAGAGAGAGAGGGCCTTGCTTCCAAACTAGAGCAGCCTGTCCTTAGAAGACTGCACTCCGTGGACGAGTGACCCATGCCGCAACAGTTTTGGGAACTGTTTGTCCGTGGAAAGGGACACCATCACATAGCAGAGAGAAAGACTCCTTTCCCCGAGTGAACAGAAAATCTCAAATGACGAGCTGACCAAACCTCCACGCCATCACCCTGCAATGTCGTTGGGAAGCAGGGAGGGGCTGGGGGGAAAAAAAGGGTGTTTTAAAAGCTTATTTTACTTTTCATTATCCTCCTCTGACTTTGTTAATAATAAATTTAATTCATGCCTTTAAATGTGAACATGTTTTGCCCTTTAGAGTGTTTTCAATCCAGCCCTTATCTCAAGTCATGAGCCCTTCGTTAATTTTTTTCCCCTTTCCTCTGACCAGCGATAGCAGGAGAGTTTGGTAAACGAATTACTTTTGTGGGTGCCTGGTGTTTGGCTAGTGTCAAACCATGACAGGGACCCAGACAGGGTGTTGGCCTCTGCTTTGCTTTCCTCCTTTAGCCTTTGTGAGAAGTGTGGTGGTGTTTTAAACCTGAACTTAAGACATGCAGATCAGTGTCACCTTAGGACAACAGTATGAAAATAACTGGGGACGATAGTTGTGTGATAGCTGAAGGGATGCAATGTCCATCAGTTAGAAAACAGGGAATGAAGCAGCCCCGTTCACTGCTCCCAGATTTGGCTGGTGTCTGAGCGTGCAGCTCTGGTAAGTAATTTTAAAAATTTGTTACAGAATCTGATCCTACTGGCTAAGGCAATCATATAGAAGTTGAAAAACCTCATAAAATCTTTTATTTTGAGTGAGAAAAAGAAGAAGAATAGTTCTAGTATATAATAATGGACTTCACTCTTTTGAAGATTTCCTAGAAATAGGAAATGCTGTGAACATCTGAAAATGTGACACTTGGAAAGTACTTTCTTGATGACAACTTACCTAAAATCTCAAACTTCCCCTTGTTCTGTAGAAATGAGTACAACATGCTGAGAAATTGTGTAACATCATTTGCTATGGTACATTCTTAAGCAAGAATCAAATTCTGAAATAAGCACTATGCACAGGCATTTATTCTTCTCAGTTAGTAAAACTGTCTGGTTTTGTTGGCATCCCATGGGATTTCACTGTGTCAGGTAGTCAAGAAATCAAGTGAACATATGTTTTATCATTTATTGAACATATGCTTCTTTTATTCAATGGGAAGAAATTTAGGTTTGAAGAACTGTAATTTCTTTCAGTCTGAACAGACAGGTCACTCAATGCAGGTATTAAATAGCATTTATTATTTAACAAAACAATTATTTATATTGATCTTTTTAATTTGTTTATCTCCACATTACTTTCTCCAGTAATCAGTTGCTCTATAAAACTAACAAATCCTCATCAAAGAGCTGTTAACCAGAGGCTATTTGAGCTATTTGAACTATTTTATTTCAACTATGAATTGAACTATTTTTCATGGTTCAAGTTAAATTGTAAATAGTGACCTGCTTGGTTTGGTTTCTCCTGTTCTCCATCATTTCTGAAAACTTTGCATTACTTAGTAATTCAATTCAATGTAAGTGACATAAGAAAGGTTTCAAAACTGGTGTCTGAAATTTTAACTTTCCTTTACAGAAAAATTGTTTTGCTTTCTTACCTGTCACCACCCCCATGAAGAGTTTCAATATGTCTTGCAGACAATTTGATGGTTTCAGAACAGTTCCAGTATATGTTCTTCCTTTTTTTGTCCTTTTGAATCTTAAAAGTTTCAGGAAATACAGAAATTGATGCTTAAAACAAGCAACAATTCAGTGGAAGGAAATTCACTGTTTGTAAAGCAGTAACTGAGTGCCTTCCCCATACAGCAGTCCATTTTGCATGTAAGGAGTGAAAAGCATGAAAATGAACATGTTTTGCCAGCTTGCAGCTTGGGAGATCCCAGCAGAGAAGAGAAGCTGTGGACAGCTGAAGTAAGCTAAAGCAGTTCATAAACATGTCAACTCACTGCCTCAGTCTTTTCCAGAATCCACAAGGGCCACAGCAATACGAGTTCTGAAAATGTTTTTTTCCCCTCCTTTGGCATTTAGATAGAATATCTTGATTATGTATATGGAGGCAATTATTTACATGGGAGTGCTCTAACGAGAATGTATATTAAGACATTCCCTGTATTTAATGTGCTGAAAATGTGGTATATAAAGTAAACAGTTGCAGTATATGACCTCTTGGTTTTTCATTGTTATCTTGAATTTTCACATGTGACTTATTTGATATTTTATCTCAATTATATTAATGTTTACAAATTATTACTTTATATTTTTATTTTTCAGGTCTGGCAAAATGTCTCAGCAGAGAAAGAGAATTTTCATGTGGCCTTGAAAAAGGAAGAAAATCAAAGCACCCAGGAGTGTGGTTCTCAAGATGTAAGATTAGCTCCCCTGAAAAACAAGGCCTAATCTATGCTGTATGAAAACATGAGTGCTTTAGGTGACTGTCAATGGGACTTTTCCTATTCAAGATGGTAGACATATTTTAGAAGCCAGCAATGTTCTATATTAAAGTGCTGAGGAGAAAATGCTCTTTGCTGTCAATCTGTGCATATATATTATCCGAGTTCCTTTTAAAGACTGCTGAATAGAACGGGTAGAGCTGTTGCAGGAAGAGCAGTGGTAGAAAGTGTGTCATTTCATGTTTAACCGCTTCAAGAATTTGTTTGGTTGAAGTTTTGAAGTTTGGTTGAAGCGTTGCATGCGTTATAGTGAGATGCAAAAACCTTGTTTACATATCTTTGTATTTATTACTAATTTATTTATTTCTAATAATCAGGCACAGCCTTCACAGATACTTCATTTAATGAAGCAAAGCCTTTGGGGAGATCTAAGACATGACAGCATAATAGTTGGAAGGATGAGATATCGTTCACTGCCCGTCTAGAAAAGCTGCAAGCTGTGTTTTTCTTAGGACAGCTCTGACAGAAAGCTAAATCTGTCACTTTTACTGATTCAGTACACTCAGTCAAACAGCATGGTATGAGCTCTTAACAGCAATCTCAAATGAATGTATTGTGGCTGTAATTATAAAGATACAAATAGAACAGGAAAAAAAACCAGAAAAAATGGTCAAGACAAATTTTGCTGAGAGTCAACTCTGAGTGTTTAGGATTTTTTGATCAATAGTTCTAAAAGTATAGTGTTGCTCTGAGTAATTTGCAGGAAAATACATATATCGAATATTCAATATATATTGAATATATTGTTATATCGTAAGATAAAACAAAATCCTGTGGAAGTAATTGAGTGGCTTGCTATTAGTGATTATGGCAATGTGAAGAAAATTCTGGAAAAAAAGTCTTAGATAGTTCAGGATACAATAAATTATTTTTTAAAATTACACAGTGTCCATTTTTTACAATGATGTTACAAGTTTATTCAGTTATGTTACATCCCTTCTGCCACATCCTCTACAGAACAAGGAGAAATTGCATATCCTTAAGAGTCCATACTTTGCTGTTGCACATTTCTTAATGCCTAAAGGTAAAGGAAACTTCATTTGTTAATAAAAATTGAGGGAGGAGAAGAAAAGCACATGAAATTATGAAGTTGGAGTGAACTCCATTTAGATTATGACTAGAGGTTAGTTATTCCTTGGAAAAGTTATGGAAGGTTTGATGAAATGTAGGATGCTTTCAGTAGAGACTGAAGTAATTTAGGCTAAATAGTTGTGTAAGGAAGTTTAAACAGCTCTTTTTTATGGAAGTGAATACATTAAAAGAGAAAGAAAAAATAACTGTTAATATATATCAAAAATCAAGAGCGTATTTAATTTCTGTGTCAAGTACTGCAATGAAAGACACCTAAAAGATTCACTTTTCCATAAAATCATGGTTTTAGTTATTTAGATTAGCCAGTGGTTGGTTTTTTTTGTGCTTGTAGCAACTAGTATTTTTAGCTGTTTAGTCGGTCAGCAACTGTCCATCTGAACATAGGGTAACTTGGACATAAAAGTAGTGCAGGGTATGACATTGGGCTAGCAACCTCTTCTTCTTCATCATCATCATCATCATCATCATCATCATCATCATCATCATCACACCTCACATTAACAAAGAGAGAAAGAGAGACACAAGGAAGATTTTGAATTATTAGCTTTGAGAACTGAACTAAAAATGTCTCTTTCCACAATTAGCCTTCATATATTGGCATTAGAGATATCACCTTAAGTTCTGAAAGAACTGGAAGGAATTAATTTTCCCAAATTATCATATTACTTCAGTAATACAAAGCTGCAGTTTGTACTTGTGGACACTATCACTTGGAGACAATTCAACACTTGGGAAGAGTTTTTATTGTATTTTTATCATTACCTAGTTATGTGTAATTTTGTCTGAAGTTTTTACAGCTGCTTAACTCCCAATGAAGGAAGATTAAGGTTGGATCGTTAAGAACATATGACAGGTTGTAATGGAGCATTTTTTAAGAAAAATTAGTGAAGATGTACTTAAAACTCTGTTGCTTAGAAATCTAATATTTCAGCAATCCTTTCTCAGAACTTGACAAAGATCCTTTTCGTGTGTCTCTGATAAATAAAATGTGATCTATATTTTGGACGAATTAGGGTAGTGAAGACTAACTAAAGAAGAACATGCAATCTTACAGATATTAAGGCAAAAGAATAAAGCAAAATGATTGGTGTCATGGTGTGACTTGGGTTTGCCAACCTTAATATATTTAATTTCATTTAGAGACAGGACCCAGGAGTAGAGACAAGGCAGGCTCAAAACTTAAAAAAGGTACAAGAAGAAATTTATTAATAAGACAAAAAAGAATTAGAATTCAGGATAAGATTCCTGGATTGTTCCCTCCTCCTCTTCGTTCCATATTTCTTACCAACAACATACAGAGAGAACACTTCAGTCAGTTATACACTCAAATAATCATTTCGGTTTACTTCAGAGAGAAAAGTCCCTTTTTTGGTTATGGCTTAGGGGGTGTCTTCACCTTCACAGTCTGCATCTGCCTGAGACTTACAGAACCATGAATTTTCCTCCCATTTACACAGTCCTTCCAGAGCCGTGTTATGGGTTACGATGCACACATGGGGTACCACCTTTAAAGGCAGGCTGCTAAAAGAACAAAATTCTCTTCACTGTCTTCTCTATCAAATGTCTCTCTTCATATTCCAGTTCCAGAACAGAGACCCCCATTCCCTTGGGGCAAAGGATCCTTTTCTCAAATATTTCAACCCCGCATGTATTTTCCACAGTTTAAAGGAATTTTAGTGAAGTCACAATCCCCTTAGCCCACAAAAAAGGTTTTCAGCTACTTGCATCTTTTCAATCTCTTCCCACCAGGAACTTTATCTTCATTCCGCTGACCTCTGTAGTCTCCACACTTCATTTCTTCTCATTCAGGGAAGTTCAGGAAATCAAGGATCCCATCCAGGCATAAAGAAGTTAAGATTGTATCCAGATCTCGAAGAAAACACGGGCAGCTGGAGGCCTCTTCTGCCACGTGGAAGCCGATGCCGGGGCCATGCGGAGCCAGGGGCCACCAGGCCAGGGCCGGGGCTGCCCGGAGCCATGCGGTCGAGGGGTGCAGGGCCGAGGGACCGAGACCATGCGGCCGGGTCAGGCCCCCCACCTAGCCTGGGCCGGGGTCCCGGGCCGGGCCACCCGCAGAGCTGGGGCGCCGGGCCGGGACCCCAGCCAGAGACCCCCGCACCTCTGGAGGCCGGAAACCGAATGACGCAGCAGTTAACTTAATCCAATGTGATTTGTGAAAGCGAAACAACCTTTCATTAGTTTCCCCAGCTGTCCATCACCAAATCAGCTCTCTGATTGCTGCCAGTAGCCCACAGGGGAAGCTCCCAGAGACGGGAGAGTCCCTTCCACTCTCCAGCCCCATGGAGCAGTCCCCGAGGTGAATCCACCCCTCCCCCCACCACATGGAACCAACACAGTTGGTTGCTGGTCCCAACTGGTATTTTGAAGTCTGTATGGCTAAGCATCTCTGTCTTAAATTTGTGATCTTTCTGCAATTTTGTATTTATGCGGTTTATGCCTGTTTACAGTATTTAGTAGCAAATTTGGAAATTAGACACTGCTGATATTTATCTGTAATGAAATTTGACATAGGACCATAAATAGCCAGAAGTAGGTAGGATATCCTATCATCAAAAACCAAAAAAAATATTAACTTCATTATTCTTGCAAAAGTTTCCATTATTTAGATTATTGTACTTTATTAGAGGCATCTTGTCAATACTACATTTTCTTAGTCTTATCCAGAGATGTTTTCCTATGTCTGGCTGCTGAAAGTCTCTGCAGAACCAGAGCTCTGCAGTGCTTTTTCCCCTGTATCCCCTCCTTTTTCTGTTTTCCCAAAAGGTTTTGGGATTTTGGCTTTTACACCAGAATTTGCTTTGTTCCTTTTCATGTCAAATAATTCTTATACATGTAACCTATCACTTAAAACTATCTATTTGGTATTGCTAAAACATCAAAGAATTTATAAAATTATTCTTTTTTTCTCTGTTGTCATACTAGATTTTTTGCTTTGTCATTGTAGAATCCTCTCTGGTAAATAGAAGTGGTAGTGCTTTTATTTACTGCCCTAATTTCCTGCAGTAAACAAACACTATAAATTCATTAACCATTCAATGACAAAGGACATTGATTATTGGAGGCAAAATTGTACATATTTCTAAGCAACCACAGCATTTTGTTTCATTTTCTTAAATCAGTTTCAGTTGCAAAGCTTTGATCACATTGTACTCTCCAATTGTTTGTTTTCCAAAGAGAATAATAAGAGAAAAAAAGTATTATAACAAAATTTCAAACTAATAAAATCCTTTAAGTAAATTGGATTCTGTAAATGAGGACTAGGAAGGTCATAAGAAGTTACATCATCTGAGTTTAACCATCCTCTTAGTAAGCTGTGATCTAAAACAGGAGGAGAAAACTGCAGAGGCGTCTTCTGAAAGGGTATATGCACATTTCACATACTTGCTCTGTATGTTTCTTCTAAACAGTGTTTAGAGCAGCTTCCAGTACAGATCTCTAACAAATTCATGAGCAAATCTGATGAAACATGTCTTTGAATGAGCTGTGTATGTAACTTGGTTAATGACAACTGAGATGACTAGTTTGTCAGTTGACCTAACCACAACCTTTTCTCCTGTATCTGGTCTATTTTCTTCAGAATTAACTCAGTACTTTCTCCCCCATCACACTCTACAAACAACTTCCATATCTGCTTTTTTCCCTCTGAAGCCAAAAGGAGTAGCGATGCAAAGGAACACTGATACTCCAATGTCTGGTCAACTAAATCTGTATGATGCAATTTAGGAGCAGCAGAATTATTTTCTAACTGCAAAAGCTGTTATAATACCACTTGTTTAAACTCAATTTCCTGTCCACTTGTTATTTGAATATTTAACCTTAAATTGTTATGTTTTTGTTTTTTTTTTACCATAAACCCAGTTCCTACTTGCTGAGTTGATGCAGTAGAAAACCCTTCTAGGTACATTGTTCAGCTGTTCACAGATAAAGTTGCACGGTTTAATAGCCAATAGACATGCTGAGTTCTAACTGGCTTGTTAAATTTTTTTTACATAAAGATGCACTCTTAGTTTATTCACCTTTGTAATTTATACATCCAGCTGTGAAGCTCTCCAGCTTTGCAGTGGTACTTACTAGGAGAATTGAATACCATAACTTCTCAAATTTTGTGTACATTACTGATCAAAATGCAGATTTTATAACCAGAATTTCACACACAGATACTTTGTTAATTGGACTGCATGCGAAACTGATGAAAGCAACGCAGCAAATATTTTTTGCTTTTTGATAGTTTCTGCAATGTAAAGCTCTCATTCTGCCCTTTGGTAATTAGTGTACCTCTTACAGGAGGGAATCTGAGAGGCAGAAAGAGTCACACAGACGAACATAAAAAACAACCCACTACTTGGCATAGAGGTAATTGGCAACAGTAACAGAAGTTTAATATTCTACTTTCTTTGTCTATCAACTAAGACTGTGAAAGGTGTTCTAGTACATTGGGTTTAAATTTCTCCACTGGTCTTTAGCTGAGGGACACAAAGATATGTATTGTGTGTGTTTGCATATTTATATGTTTATAGATAAGCATGTAAATACACCCATAGATGTGTGTGTATATATATGTGTATGTGTTTATATATGTCTGAGGGCATGTGTGGATGGTATTCAGTTTGGGTTCTGTTAAACCCTGTTTAGCAGAAGATTCTGTTAATACTCATCTGACTCAGTTTAGGAACCAAACTCATAAAAAGCTTTTATTTCACTAAGAGAGACCTGGTTATTTTTTTCGTCCTTTGCATATGTCTTAAGCAGTTGACATATAGCTTTATTAACGTCAATTAATAGTTTTTGCCTCCTGTCTCCTGTAAATTATGTTGATTAAATACTTTACCTGATTTCATGTATGTAAAGTCTCTTAGTATGTACAGTCGAACAAATTCTGGATATGTAATTTATCTTATATTTATCATTATTTTTGTCCTCTTCATGACACAGTTTGCAATGCTGTCCATTGTTTGACCTCTAGTATCTTTTGTCCTCAAGCTGCACAACGAGAAGTCAACCAAAGCCTCATTTTTTATGAGCATGATTCTGCTTGAAATATTTTTTGAAAATCTAAATTAATAGTAAGTAATTTAAATGGAATGTTTTGGCAGGACCAAACTTATAAGGTTTTGAAATACTAAAAATCTATGAAAAATTGCTGCTCTGTCATCTGACTTTTTTAGTCTTTGTCTAAGACATAAACCACATTTGATTGCTGTTTGATTTTTTTGTCATAAAAGTATAGGTGCTTTATCAATAGACTTTATTTTAATCAATACTGCCCTGATTATTCCCTATATTAATCCAAATTTTATTTGCTGTTGTCTAGAGTGGGAAAATATGAAAAAGAGTTTGCCACATCAAATCCATCTGCATCATCTCAGAGACTCACTTCAGTAGCTTAAACATTACTAAACCCCCCCACTGTTACATTGGAAAAAGTCTTGATGATTTAAAACTTCTTAAAAACCCTGTCATTTTCACTCCATTTAAATGTACCAGTTTTAATAGCAAAACAAGTAGACAAAATCCAATGTGAACTAATTTTAGAGTAATGACCAAGTATTATGAATAATTGACTGTATTTAATGTTTCAACTCCTTTTCCTATGGCATTCTTAATCCTACTCTTGAAGAGACATTGATTTAAGCATAATAGAATTTTCAGTGTTGAGGAGATCTCTGGTTTCATATCTGGAGATCTCCTTGTTTCAAAAATCTACTTTGTAATTAATTTTATTTCTGCTGTGCAACTCTGTTTTCCCAGATACTTAACAGCAAATTGGCAAAGAATATAATATTATTCCTTTAATAAAATGACGGCAGTTAATGCAACAAGATTTTTCACCTTGAAAGGAATCTGACTTGCCCATTCAGTGACTTTATATTCCCATTCAGGGATTATTATAACTAAGAGATCAAGAGTTTAGACAAGAGAATAGTGATAGAGAAGTTCTAACTGTAATGCTGATTTTCGTTTGTTACTATTTCTTCAATCAAAGACACTTGTAATTACTTTTCTGTTCTTTAGGACTACTTGTAGAAATAAACTTCACTACTGGTGATAAGATTTAAACATGAAGGAAAAAAGCTGGTTAAGTATAAAGTTGTTAAACTTGCTGCCACAATACTGTATTGTTAAAGACTATTACAGGGATGATGGGAGTGTGGGATAAGCTTAGCTATGAAAACTTTGTTCCATTTCATCAGCTAGGCTTAAAAGAAGACCCAGTGATTGATTGATTGATTGATTGATTGATTGATTTTTTTTAACTGAATATTTTAGCAAAAAATACTGAGCAGTTATCTGTGGCATTTGTATTGACAGGTTGCCAAGACATGTTTGGGGAATCATAATGATTCAACATCTCGTTTGAAGGCAACAGAAACAGAGACAAGCTTTCAGGTATTCTCTTTCAGAGTAATTGTTGGGGTTTTACTAAAAGGCTTGTGAAATGCAATTACTTGAAGTATACTTACACATTCTTCACCAAGTTCTGTCTCAAAAGAGAAGACTACTTAGTTCGGACTTTGACTGCATCTGATTGCAATTCATCTGTTCAAAATGTTTTCTGGGTGGTAACAATTTGCAAACTATTAAATATTTGAAGAACTAGTATGACTTAATGATTTAGTTTGATAGTGTGATGTCTACAGCCCTGGAAGCAGGAGCAGGAAGAGATTTCCAAAATAATTTTATATACACATATATAATTGTTATAAGATATATATATACACACATATATATGTCTCACATATGCTTCCATTAATAGAGATCAGGACCCTTTTCTTAGGACAGTTGGCAAATATATTCTGCTGCAATCATTTTTGAATGGTACATCAGTTTAATACAAATACACTATTGCCATGGAATTTTAACATACTTTTTTTTTAAATTTTGCTTATGTATATATGTATTCTATACACCAAGTTTACACTGATAATGTTTTCACCTCTACAGAAGTTGCATAGCCCTCCATGGACTAAACCGGAAGATAAAAAATCATCTAAGAAAAATGAGAATATATACGAAGAATCAGTTAGCACACAAGAAAAAAACCTCTCAAAGCTACTAATCTACATTGGAAAATGCCAATTGCTTCCATCCGCATGTTCTAGTAGCACAAAGGCATGAAATGTCCCAGGTTTCTAAAGCATGCATTTTTCACTATTTTATGAATGTCTGTAAATTAGTCTAGAACAGACCAATTAGTACCTTACAGCAATAATCCAAAATGGATGTTTGAAGAAATGCTTTGTAATGCAGTCCAGTTTTTGAACTCTTGTTCTACCTTATCAGTAATTGTATACTTTGTAAGCAGTCATTCTCAAGTATTTTCTCAGTCTGTTTTATTTCATGTAATTTTGTGGCAGATTAGGTTCCAAGATTAAGGGGCAGTGTGTGTGGGGGGGAAATATCTGTGTAACCACATTTGAAGTACAATCCTTAAGTGCAACTGTAAAGGGATCTGTGCATGGGGGTCCATGTATACTTACATTTCAGTAATTCTATTTCAAATCTACTTATTTACACAATAAAATATTTTTATTTTGTTCTTTTTTTTCCTCACTGCTATTTTAAGTAGCTCATTTCTGAACACTGAAAAGCTGACAGAATTTAAGGGATGGAGATAGAATCATTACTCTGGTGATTCAAGCAAAAAATTCACAGGTGCTACTGATTTACAATTTCATAGTTTGGATGGCAGACATGGGAAGGCAGTTCATCCCCTATATTTGTGCTGATCTCAACAGGACAAAATTTACTTTAAAGGGTATTTTGTCCACCACAGCTGGCCTTTGATCACTCCTATCAAGGAGAAGCATATTGATTGGAGTAAGCTCTGTGATTCATGGATTCTTCAGTTTCTCCTTAATCACATACTCTATGAGAAGAAAGCAGAAAGAAAGGGAGGAGAAGGAAGAGAGAATATTTTGTTTGTATGTATGTCATTATTGTCTAATTTAAGAATTCATATGCCATATCTTGTTGAGATGCAAATCTTTCAGGAAGAGTAGGAACAGTAAATTGCCCGATGCAATGCTATGCAAGAAGTGTTTTAAGCAGTTGTAACTTGTAAACTTTCACCTTTGTCTTAACGCACACAGCAGCACATTTTTTACTAGATTTAAAGTAGTTATACTAATTTACTTCTTCTTGCTTTGTATCAGTTTAAAAGCAAATAGACAAAAGCAAATCTTTCATTTGTCTTAGTGGTGCTCTGTCTTCAGTTTTAGCATTTGAGATTTTACCTCTCCTTCAAAAGTCTCCTTCAATATCTGCCTTTTCCTTGCTGGTGTGAATAATCTTTTACCCTGACACTTGGTATATGCTCCTCTACTCAAAGTTGCAGAATGGTAAATTTCTCTGCCTTGACAAAATACAATTTTATAAAGAAAAAAAACCTAATGAGCTGAACAAATGATGACAAAGAACGGCTTAAGACTGTCCATGTTAAGGGTCAGAAGAAGTGAAATTGTGGCCACAAAATAAATCAGGAAAAGAGATTTGGCTTTTGCATCTGATCCTAAATCTTGCCAAAGACAGTCTGCTGTCCTTCACAATTTTTTGTGAGCAAGAGACTTGTGATCTTGTCATATCTACAGCTGGCATTAATTTATAGTGATGCCAAAAGCAACATTTCTTTGCATATGATGCACCTTAACTGAAAAGGTCACTGAAACTGTTTCAGTCATCTGCCAAGAAAGGATCTCCACTGCACAGTGGTTAAAGCCCTCCAGCAGGACAAAAGCCTGTGAGCACAATGCTTCCTGTAGTTTTAGAATGAAGCCTTTGTCAATATGACCCCATTCATCAGGCAGCCTGTAGTGGATACCAACCACAAGATTTCTGTACTGCCTTGGTCACTGATTCATACCTACAAGCTTTTGTCTTGCTCATGGCTGTTCTTCAAAGACAGCTCCTCACTGCACTTGATATAAGAGGGCAATCCCTCCATCTCTCCTTCCTCCCTTCTGAACTGTAGCTATCTGTATCTATCTGTAGCTATCAGTAGTGATGCTCCAGTCATGGGATTCATCCCACCAAGTTCCAGTAAGTTCCAAGTTCCAGTAAGCACAACAAGGTCATAATTTTTAGTAGCACAGAGGCTTCCAGCTCCTCCTGTTTGTTATCCATGCTGCATGCATTGATGTAAAGGCACCTTAGCTTGCCTGTCGGCCATGTCACCTTCCCAGAGCAAAACTCCTTTTCTTCCTTTGACATAACTTTGTGGAGTTTTCCCTGTCAGCTTTTATTACCTTAGGAGTCCCCAGCTTGTCCTCATAAGACTGCAGCTGCATTCCAGTATGGCTCACTTCAAAGTCACGGGGGTGGGCTATCAGTTTTACTCCCAATACTTGCTTGCCCACCCAGGGCACATCTCTTCCATCAACATTTTCAATCCCTCTCAATCAGCCCTGCTAACTCAATGGCTAGAATCCTTTTTCTCTTTTAAAACAGGGGAAGCACATCTGTCTCCATCAGGTCATCAGATGCAATATAAATCACTCCATGGTTAAAAAAGCAAATTCTACCAATGCCACTAGTCTCTAAGCCACATATTGATCATGCCGATTCTCCTGTTCCTTTTTGCATTCTTCCTTACTAGTAAAGGACTTGAGGAAAACACCACCTGTGCTCATGTTCCTTCAACCAGTTGCCCCAGTGCTCTGAAGTTCTTGTGATTGTGCTAGGACTTCTCTCGTCAGCCTAGTCACTGCCAACCTGGACAAGAAACAGTGGGCAACAAACAGAGGGCTGAATCATTCCAGGGAGTTTCCTGGTAATACCCCTTATCTGTGGGAATTGCAATACAGAGCTCTCAGGGCCTTGTGCATACAGGCTCAGAGATAGAGATGAATACAATGCTTGACCTAAGACCTTGGAGAAAGCTTGGAGAATTGGAACATTGAAAGTAAAGTAGACATCAAACAAGAATATAAGTTTGTAGTTTAAGCAGAAATACGTTTTAAGCAGAGATATGCATAATGTAAGCAATACAATATGTTAAGTGAGTAAAAGATTTTAAAGTTTAGCAATAAAACCTTTTTCTAAAGTTAGTTAGAAGCTAAAGATGTATCAATGTACGTTTGTGAAGCATTATATGATTGGTTAAAAATGATGCATTGTGGCAAAGCCAGAACAAGCAAAGTAATTAATGATTGGTATAAAAAGATTACCAAGTTTCATAGAAGCCTGTGATTGGCTAAAAAACTAACATAAGGCATTGTGACTAGGAATTAGATGGATTCTGATATTACGGCATTAAATGTAACATCTTCAATGTTTCACCCTTCTATGAGACAATAAACCATCTTTTAAAAAGTCTCCCAGTTGCCCCGTCTCGTGATTTTGATCTCCCGATACTTACCCACACCCAAGGGAGGCAGCAGACTTCCCTCTGGGATGCCATATGCAGCCCCCAGTTCCCCTTAGAAGAGAGTAGCCAAACACTCCCTCCCTCCCTCCCCTCCCTTCCTCCCTCCCTTCCTTTCCACTTGAAGTTCTGATTCATCTTGCTGACTGGCCTGTTCCAGATGAACCCCCCAACAGACCTTCTTCTCCAATATCATCAGCCTGACCCTCATGTTCAGAGCCTCATACATGCTGCCTAAGTGTACTTGGGAAAGTAAGAGAGGCTGGGAGGGGATTCTCCTACTTCCATCAGCAGGGACCTTTTTCCATTCCTCTTATGTTTTAGGTCCCCTCCTTCTGCCTGATGGCAGGAGGATCAGGGCTCCCACAACTCTTTCTGAGTTTCCATCTACTGCATTTCTCTCAGGGGGGAAGAGTGTGACCCCACCAGTTTACTTCACTTTCTCAATCCTTGATACTCTTCTCAGCCTGATTAAATTAGGATTTTTTTCACAAAGACACCTTAAACACACACATAGAATAAATAATTCTCAAAATACATAAAATAGAAGGCACACAAATAAAACAGGCATTTCTAGATATTACTAACTGCTTTGGGATTTTTCCAGAAATTCATCCATTTCTGGAATTTCCCTTTAAGAAATCAGATTTTAACTTTTCATCCAATAAACAATAGCGCTAATAGTTCACATGGTTCTATAATACCTTTCAATATGACTTTTAAAAAATGAAAGCAAACTATCTGTCCTAGGTAACCTAGGCAGCCCAAAAAGTTGTGTATTTCATATCTTCTCTATGTCAATCCGTGCAGTCTGCTCACTGTATCTGTAAGACCCTGCAGCCGGGAAGCAAAAACAATGTGTTTTACCCTGAGTCCACAGAAGGAAGCCGAGGGTGGTGACAAATCCTTAAAAAACAGGGTAGAGGCGCACCCAGCTCTCTTTTGTTCTCTCCAGGCTCCCAAGGCGGTTGCCTCATGGAGGTCTCCATATTGCAACCCGAGAAGCTGCGCTTCTCAATCCAAAACTGCTTCAGAGTGGATTTTGCAACACTTTCAATGTTTGTCTTCTTTGTTTTCTGCTGCCTGTCCCCTGTCATCTCCTGTGAGGCAGTGTGAAGGAGGAGGGAGATTCTTTGTTCTCAGTGCGCTCTGGAGAATTTCAGAATACCTTTCTCTCCTGCTGCCTGTCGCTTTGCCAAGGAGGGATCGGACCTGCGATTTTCCAAGGAGGAATCGGATTCACTTTTCATGGGTTTTCCAGCCACTGCCCACAGTTCCAGCCGTGTCACACTGAGGAGGTGCTGGACCCTACAACTTCATGGGAAGTTTCTTCTAGCATTTTTGGCAGTATCAGAGGCTTTTGGACAAAAAAGTTTTTTCCAGGTTAAGTTTTGTCCCTGTTCCTTTGGTTGCTGTCTGGGAGGAGGGAGTGTTCTGGGACTACAGGGGCTCAATTTATTGTGTTGTGGAATCTGTGTTTTGTGGGAGTCCAGAGTACTCCTCTGGCTTCCCTGGAAGGTTTAAGACCCCCCTGGCGGGGTCCCCAAAGACCCTCGAATGAGACCCAGGTGTCTCAGGGGCTGGATTTAGCTCCTTGGAACAATTTACCAACATTGAGAGAAGAAATGCAAGCTGCAAAAATAAATAGAGTGTAAATTAGACTGTTAGAATGTAGAATTAGCAGATTTATAGAATGTTTGTGATAAGGGACACGTGGTCAAGATGGAGAAATTGGGGTGTGGATACCTCTTCCTCCTTCTTCTCTGTGTCATCCGTGCTGGGTGACATGCTGGCACTTTTAGATTGGATGAGGACAGAGCTGGACCATGTAACAAGATTGTATTGTATTGGGGGTCATTTGTAAATACCTAGTACGTAATTTAGACTATAAAAGATAAGTCCTGTCTCTACCAGGCAGATTCTGCCTTGAACGTCTAGCGAGCAGACCATTGTTGGCTGGGCAAAGCATTCCTGAGATAAGAAAGAATGAACAACCATGAAAACCTCTAAGAACAGCCTCCTGCAGTCTCTCATCGGCCGGGCATCAGAAAGAGCTGAGTTCCAGACCACTTGCATGTCCTCCAGAGGTGATCTTGGGTCTAAAGGAGAAACCTCGGGCTGTGACATGTTGTTTTCTGTTGTTTTCTGTCGGACGTGTGGTCCAGAGAAGGCGGCTCCTTCACTATCTTTTCTCCACGTGGGCTGCTATGGCATTGGGTAGGTAACCAATTTTGGTCTCTGCCCTGTAAATTGTCTTAAACTAAAACACTGTCTTGTACCATTTTGATATATTCACGTCATAAAAAGTAGTGTATTATATCATTTGTCCTGAAATCCTTACAGAAGTGAGACAGCTTTTCCGAAGCTACAAGGTCAGACACAGAACTTAGTGTATCATTAGTTCAATGCTCCAAGAAACAGTGAGAGCCTCCTCCCATTCATATCAATAGAGATTCTTGTTTAAGTAGAAAAGTCAGTCCTTCTGACCACTTTGTAACACTTGCATGTGGACTGGCTTGCCACTATAAGTTTTGGCAAAGTAATATCTGACTGCGGATGAGATTTCACTCCAGAATTTTTAATCTACGTACACACTCATATATATATGTGCAGCTTTATGTCAATATATGCTTATAAAGACACATGGAAATAGATATGGATTGGATGAGAGATTAATTCAAAATAGTCTAGAAGTCTATTAAGCCAAAAAAAAAAGATAGATATAGATATAGATATAGATATAGTATATATATATATATAAGTTCAAAGTTTGAAACAATCCCCAGGAGCAAGAAAGCAGGCAAGGAGGACAAGAGACCAACATGGCTGAGTTATTTCACCTGCTGGTGAAACTAAAGAGAAATAAGCAAATTCTCAGAGAGTAGAAGCTAGGACAGGTAACCTGGGAAGAGAATAGAGACAAAGTATGGTTGTGTAGTTAAAGGGTTAAAAGCACTGTGCCTAGACATACTTGGGTAAGAATAAGATACATTGCAACCAATATAGGAGCTGGCAAATATTAGCCACAAGCTAAAGACACAGGACGAAACTTGGCAAGAAATAGGGAACAGAACTCGGAAAATGAAGGACAGAACTCGCTAAACCAGTAAGAAAATCGCTGAAACAGCTAACAAGAGACTGCACATGCCTAGAGGAGAAAGGTGAAAAGTGCATGGTGAGGAAGACGTCCAGCCTTCATCAGGAAGACCACCAAGGAAGACGCAGAGCCTTCCCCAGTGCCACCACCAGGGTGCACTGCACCTGCACTTCATGTATGCTAATGAGAGTCATGAGTTTTAAGAAATAGTTTGCATAACCACACCTTTTCTAAGGAAAACAATGAATGTTCATAAAGTATCACCTTCTATTGTAATCTGCTGTGTACCGGTGTGCGCTGTTAGGAGGAGACAACCCCGCACACCCAGCATGCTGAATAAACCAAATCCCCCGCTCCTTGGACTTTGTCTTGGAAGTGTCTTTTGGCCTGGTTTGGGACAATTCAGCAGGAAGGGGGTGAAGAAGGCCAAGGCAAAGCTGGAACTGAACCTGGCAAGGTGCACAAAGAATAACAGGAAGGGCTTCTGCAGAAATGTTAATCAGAAAAGGAAGACATAAGAAGGTGTACTGATAAACAGTGCTAGAAAAAAGGTAACAATGGGTGACAAGAAGGCTGAGATATTCAACAACGTTTACCTCAGCCTTCAATGGCAGCCTCTGTTCCCACAACTCTCAAGTGGATGAATAGCAGGATGGGAACAGGGGAAGCAAATTTCCTCCCACTGTAAGAGAAGATCAGGTTCCTTAGACCACCTGAGGAACCTGAATGTGCATGAGTCTGTGGGACCTATTGAGATGCGCCCCAGAACTCTGAGAGAATTGGCTGATGTCGCTTGAGGGAGTCTTTGTGTCAGGGATAAACGGTCCCCAGGGACAAAACTCATGCGCTCTGTATAAACTGGTGTTACAGTTGCGGTTTATTGTAAGGGCATGGGAATACAGAGTCCTGCTAAGGGCTGCCAGCTGCAGCCCAGAGTAGGACAAAGAGATAAAAGGGGAGAAGAGAAAGAGAGCAGGGGGGAGAGAGGGGTAATAGAGAGAGTAAGCAAGAGGGGTAGGCAAGAGTACAAGCAAGAGAGAGCAAGAGGGAGAGAAAGAAAGAGAGACAAAGAGCGATTTCCCATTTACAATACAATAAATCTTCTTCTATGATGAATATTCTAATTTCCACTAACCAATCTAACATAAGATACAAATTCTATTGCATTTACGTACAGCCTATAGGAATCCTTACATTACCATAGTGTGTTATGCTTTAAACTCTAAAAACGACTCTTTGGACCCTAGCAGGGATGTCTCTGACCTTTGGACCCACTATCTAGCAGAAGGCATTGTTCTATCAAGAGGGGATTACCCCTAGCTGGCTATCCCATTGTTTCATGGCAATTCAGTAACTAAGGTTTGCCTGTTTCATCTTCCCCAACAGTTGCTGTCATGCCACTCTCCATAATAGCTGAAAAAGTCATGGTGGTCTCATGTGACTGGAAAAGGGGAAACACCATACCTGTCTTCACAAAGCGTAGAAAGGAGGACCCTAGGAAGTACCAACCTCTTGGCCTCACCTCTATGCTGAGAAGATCATAAAACAGATCTTTCTAGAAGTTGTGCTAAGGCAAGGAAGTGATTTGGGACATACAGCACAGCTTCACCAAGTACCAGTCCTGTCTGACCAACCCAGTGCCCTTCTGTGATGGGGTGACTACATCAGTACCCACTACATCAGTACCCAAAAGAAGGCATATAGATGTCATTTTTCTGGACTTTTGTAAAACTTTTCACACCGTCCTCCACAATATCTTGTTCTAAATTGGAAAGAAATTGATTTGATTAATGGATTGTTAGATAGATAAGAAAAATATGGGACAGTCTGATCCAGAAGGCAGCAATCAACCATTGATTTCAGTGACAAATGGTGTCCCTTGGGGGCCATATTGGGACCAGTGCTATTTAATATCTTCATTAATAACACAGATGAAGGGATCAAATACACCCTCTGTGGGTTTGCAGATGTCACAGAACTGAGGGTGAAGTGACACACTTGAAGGATGGGGTGCTATCCAGAGGGACCTGGATAAACTCGAGAAGTGAGCCCATGGGAATCTCATGAGGTTTAACAAGGCTAAGTGCTGGTCACAGGTGCTGCATCTGTGTTAGTGCAACCCCCAGTATCAAGGGTTGGGGGATAAACAGATTGAGAGTAGCCCTGCCCAGAAGGATATGAGGGTGGATGAAAGGCTGGACATGAGATAGCCATGTGCACTCATAGCCCAGAAGGCCAACTGTTTCCCAGTCTGCATCCAAAGTAGCATGGTGTACTGGTTTGATTGACAGGTATCTGCCAATAAAAGCAGAAGCTTCTCTTTGAAATGGAGAATGTAAATCCTCTCCCACCAAATTATTATAATTTTGAAATTAAGGGGCTCTCAGTCAAAGATATGGGAATTAGGAATAACAGTTCTTTACTAGAAAAATTAAAATAGAAATACAGTATTACAAAGAACAAAACACTGACAGAGTCAGAATACAACCTGACACCCCATCAGTCAGGGTGTTGGTAGCAGTCCCATTAAATGGTGACTACAGTCCTCCTGCAGTGACAGATGTGGTTCAGCTGAAGAAGTGGTCCTGTAGAAGGATGCAGTTTTCCCCAGCAGGTCCAGAGATGATGTGGAAAGGTCTGGCTTCCTTCTGGAATCCAGTGGAAAGAAGGAGCCTTGCTGTTCAAAATCTCAGTTTTGATCTAGGTAGGAAAGGCTTGGCTCCTCCCTCTGGCTGGAGCATCTCCCAGTGGGATGATGTAATTTTATGAGTCATGCAGTGGGATTGATGGCTCAGCAGCAGATGATATCTTCTTGGAGGGAAGATGGGTTGTGGAAAACATAAAGATGATTGCCCCACCTAGTTTTGAAGATGGTCCATTAGCAGATAATACGTGCCACGGAGATAAGAATCACTGTCCCAGCTGGCTTCAACAGATGGTGATAGAATACATATTTCTGATCACATCCTATATTGCAACCCAAGACATTATATTGTGTAGAAGCATTTAGAAGAATTGCCATGAAAGGAAAAAATGCCAGCCAAAGGGTTTATGTACAGAATCACAAACGGGATGGGGCTGCTGTGGAACATGTCTCAAGCTGCTTTATTTTCCAAGCATCAGTCTCATTACGTGGTTGGGACACTGGGAAGATTGCAGCTCACATCCTCGGCAGCAGCTACAGGACATAATGTTGCAACACACTTTGAAAGTTTTCTGAGCAATCACAAAAAGCAAAAGCATATTGATAGTAGTTTTATCCAACCACTATGAGTATACATACCTTCAGTTAAAACAATGCTTGCTTATTTCAAATAAAATACCTACTTGTAAACTTTCAAATACAATGCACAGAGCTCCGTTATTAAGCTTAGAACTTCCTAATATCTTGCTAGATAGACTTTCTGCAACTTAAGGAGTTATTTTAGCCAAGCTTTATACACAGACCATTGTTCTATTTGGTTTTGCTTTCTAAATCTTATATCACTTTTCTGCTGACAAATCTTATGGCTACCACTTAGCTCTAATTGCAGTTCTGCTGTCTCTGAGGCCTGCTGTTTTGCAGCTTTCCCAAAACCCTCTGATTTCAAGAATTCCCACAAAGAAAGATAAGTCATGAAAGGGGTAACCATGAAAAATCCTCAGTCTCAGTCCGCTGCCAACAGCAATGCTCTTGCACGCTCTGCCAAGCAGCAGCAGTCACCAGACCAAGGGCAGGCACCCCAGCAGAATCCACCCCACGCCCCCCACGACAGAGTTCCTTGTGCTGCTGCACTCCAGATGTGTAGAAGCATCCCCTGCTCCAGGCTAAAAAGGACCCAAGTCTCAGGGTTTAAGAGGTAACATTTTCTTGAACTTCACTTGAAGGAGAGCAGAACAGCAGCAACTGCTCAGGTGTCAATCACAAAACACCCCAAGATGTCTCGCGTATGGGGGCTTAACATTGCTGGCATGGAGAAAATTGAGGAAGTTCTAAAATATTCTCCAAGGCAGAAAGGAGCATTCAGAGTCCCATTTGAGTCTTCCCAAATATTGTCCTCCCTCATCCAATTTCATATCCTTCCCCAAAAGGTAGTTATGGCATTGTTGGCCACACCTCTACCCTGTCAGCTCAATAAACAAACGAAAGGGAACTTTAGGAAAAAGACTGAACTGCAATGTTCCGTAGGTCTGTGCAGGAATCAACATTTGTGTCTCTCTAGAAAGACTGGTTGTAACAGACTATTTTTGAGAAAACTACAAAACAGAGTTTCCGTAGGGACATATTCACCCAATTTCTCTTTCAAACCAGCTGAGGTACTGTCTTGGGTTGCAATGCAAGATGTAACCAAAAGTTTGTATTCTATCACCATCTGCTGAAACCAGTTGGGGCAGTGATCCTTGTCTCTGGAGAGTGTTATCTTCTGTTAATGAGCCATCTGTTGAAACCCAGTGGGATAGTGTTCTTTGTCTTTTCCACCACTCATCCTTCCTCCAGGGAGGTATCTTCTGTTAATGGGCCATGGGTCCCACTGCATGACTGATAAAATTACATCATCCCATTGAGAGATGCTTCACCCAGGAAGAGGAGCCAAGCATTTCCTACCTAAATAAAATCTGAGATTTGAAACATCAGGGCAGCCTTTTTCCACCGGATTCCCAGAGGAAAACCACAACCTTCTACATCATCACTGGACCTGCTGACGAAAACTGCACCCTTCTACAGGGCCACTGCTTCAACAGGACCACAGTTGTCACTCCAGGATAACTGCAGTCACCATTTCACTGGACTGCTTCCAACACCCTGACTGGCTGTCAGGTTATATTCTGACTCTATCAGTGTTTGTATTACTGTATTTCTATTTTAATTTTCTTAGTAAAGGGCTGTTATACCTACTCCGGTATCTTTGCCTGAGAACTCCTTAATTTCAAAATTACAATAATTTGGAGGGAGGGGGTTTACATTTTCCATTTCAAAAGAGGCTCCTGCCTTCCTCAGCAGACACTTGTCTTTAAAAGCAAGACAACCAGCAAGGTCAAAAAACAAGCTTGTTCGTACCATAAAGAACTTTCATTTGCTACAATAGTTTCTTAGAATGTGGGCAATTTGATAGTAGAGGTACTGGGCTTCCACGCTCTACTGATAAAATTAATTCAGTAGACAAATCTAGGTCTTGAAGAAAAGAATTGGCCAGAAGGAAGCCACTCCAAATATCATGTAAGCCACAATAAGAGAAGGATTTAAGAAAAAAACAACTTTTTGATTATTAAAGTTCACAACTAAATTCTGTGATTAAACAAACTAATCCCATGTTTTTAACAAGTATTGATCTGCTCAATGCTAACTTGAATAATCCTAAAACAACTGATATTCTTTTTAAAATAAGAAGCTCGGAACTCATTGATTTTATCAAGCTGAAGCAGATGACTGGTGCCAGGACTCCACTTGCTGCTTGCCAAACACAGATACTCATTGCTGAATGTGGGAAAGCTTCTTGTGGAGGCACTGGCACTTGCTCTTCATCTCAGAGTAGCTGGGGCTACCCTATGAAAGAAGTCAAAAGAAAATTAGGGCATGCCAAAATTCCTGCAGTTTTGAATGTCCTATGCTAAAAAAACACCTTGAGGCAGACTGAAGGTTACCAAGCTCAACAGGTCTGATTTTACTCATGTAAAACAGTAAAAATACACTCAGTTTGACTCTAAAGATTTTTTTTCTCTTTGAGCCACCGCCATTTTGGGAGCTTTGCAAACTAAGGCACTTGTAATACAGTCCTATAAGCAAACTCCAGACAAGTCTGAAACCACAACAACAAAAGACCTACACCACATCAGCTCCTAAGGAGGGCAAAAGTCATTCATGCTTAAAGCCACTGATAGAAGAAAAATTTTCTTCATTCCCTTCTCCTTCAAATCAACACAAGTGAGGTTTACCAAACTCATGACATAAATCCAAGATGAAGTGGCAATGAGAATAATAGACACCACTTCCCAATACTGACACACCAATGCTTCTGTTCCTCTGGGCCTGAACACCTGGCTCTTTCAGATGACAAAAACTCCCTCCACATAGCAATAAATCCTTCAGAACATCCTGAGATTAATTGCTACAAGCACTAAATCTTTAACCAGTTGAAATTCTGATACCAAGACAGACACGACCTTGTGCAGGGGATGCATCCCAGGCTAGATGCACCCGACTGCTGTGCTGGTGTGTTCTGAAAAGAAAACTAAAGATGTCTTTCAGCATTTTGGGATGTACTGGAAAAGAAATAGCCTGGACTTCTGGCTTCTGCCCAGTGACATTTCCTGGCAAGAGCCCTAGCACAGGCCTCACTCAGCTGCTCCCCTGCAGGGCCAGCCTTGCCCTCAGCCTTCCCACGGCGCATCCCTGGCTGTATCCAATGTGACCAAGGGCCCTGCTGCACCTGCTCCAAAGGCCACAGCTGCCCCAGAGCTCAAGGGCTGCAGGAGGCCTGAGTGCCCTTGCCAACATCACTGCTCTGACAGAAGCTGGCGGCCATTCCCAGTGTTTGATACCACACATACACACACTTCTTCCTCCCCTCCTGCACTGCAAATACGAGGTGGGGGGATGCAGCACCACTGCTGCAGCTGACCCTGAGCAACTGCACTGCAGGAAGGGAGGGCCAGTCCAGGCTGAACCCACCTCGATGTTCATTTCAGCTCTTCCCCTCACCCCACCCATCTCCTCCTTTTGCTTTCTATCTCCCTAGTTCACATTTACTATTAAATAACATCTGTACTATTGACTCTGGAATATGGACTTTCTTGCACCTGAATTC